>KE605713.1:239-11561 GCA_000444245.1 Botryllus schlosseri | reverse complement strand
TTCTTCTATCATACATTAGCTCCGGCTCCAGCTCCGGAGCCGCATTATTACCACTGCTCCGGCTCCAGCTCCGGCTCTGAAATTATCGAATGGGCCTGTCTATATCAGGGGTGGCCAACCTGCGGGCCAAATGTGGCCCGCGAGATGGTTTTGCGTGGCCAGCGAGGTAATTTCCTATTATATTATCGAAAATGAATTGCTCAAATTGTGAATTTGCAATGCCAACCAAAAATTACAAGTCTGGCTGCGACACTTGGGATGTTGATGACTAAAATATCAGTTCCGAGGCATTGGCAGATCCAGGGTCCAGTCACATTTTCAGTAAATCGTAGTACATTACAATAAACTAAAATAGTAGTGAAATTTTTCTTCACGCTTCGCGTTTATAATTATCACACGATTTCTTGCTTGGTAGCCTACCCCTACTGAAAATGGAAAAAACGCCTAATTTACCCGATTGAGTTTAACTTATTTCGCAATTACGGGAGAAAGTCTTTTCGCGTTCGCGCTCGCATAAAGATCGTCGACGGTGAAATATAGGCACAAAATGATTGTCGCATATGATCGGAGACCTTCGATATCGATGTGGCCAAACGCCGAATAGTCGTGTCCTTGCAAACTGAGCCTAGCGGGCGGTATACAGTAGACCCGCAATATACTCAAGTAATAAAATTATTGACCTAGTTTATTTATAAACTTTGAATATTTTTACCCATTTGGCGCGGCTAGTGGACTGCGCACTCGTTCGTCAATCGCATGTGCCCCTTTAGCCGAAAAGGTTCGCCATTCTTAGTCTATATAGATTACTAATCTACCCCTAGGTTAGTTATCTATAGTAATCTAGAGTCTGTCAGCCGTCAGTAACATCCGATGTAGCAACAAAGACATAGGTGCCGGCGTGCTGGCTTGTGACGTCATACTTGTCAGTTGTCGATAACATCATAGTTGCACTAGAACGCACTTTACTCTATATGTCATTGCTGTGCACAGCATTAAAATTCAGGCCTGCTGTTCAATTACGATAAATCAGCAGATGTGGTTGTTGCATATATAATAGCATCTTATGAAATACGTCGGAGCCGGAGCTACTCCTCAAATAACTGGCTCCAGCTCCGGCTCCGGCTCCGGCTGAATTTTATTTAGAGCTCCGGCTCCGGCTCCAGCTCCGGCGAAAATGCACTGCTCCGGGGCTCCGGCTCCGGGCTCCGGCTCCGGCTCCAAAGCCCTGGTGTAGACCTCTGGCAAGACCGATACCGTTCTTCAGACACCGGGTCGCACTACCGTCAATTCCGAGAATCAATCCTCGCGCCTGCGCCGATGCTCTCTAATCGTCTATTCGACTCCATCATGTTCCGGCTCCGCACTGGACACTGCAAGCTGAAGAGTCATCTGTTCAAAATCGGTTGTGTTCCCTCCCCCCCTTTGTGAACGTTGGCACGTACCTGAAACGGTGTACCATTTTGTTATTGTATGTCCGAAATATCAATTTTATCGCAGATTTCTGCGCGACGAGTGTACTAGGCTCAATCTTCATTTTACTCTGTTTCAAGTGTTGTCTAACCCAGCCTTATCGCCCGCTGTTGCTGAATTTGTTCTATCAAGTGGTAGATACATCTGAGTGCCGTTGCCATGCTGAGTGCCTTGTTCTTGCATTTTCCTGAGTGCCTTTTTCTTGAATTTTTCCCGATCTTATTTGCGTCCGTGGCACACAAGACCTTAACAGGTGATAAGTGCCACTGAAAACCTTTAATAATAATAACAATAAGACACTCATTTTGGCCTAGGCGATGTAAAGAGGAGGCATGCACGCTGAATGAAAAGGAAAGGAATAGTATAGAACAGGGGTTCTCAACCTGGGGGGCGCGGGAGGCTCTTAGGGGGGGCGCGAGAAATTGACGAAGTCTGTATAAATTGTGACTAAAAATGTGTTTCGCAACCATTCTGAAAATACGATTGTTGAAGATTAAACTTTTTTCGTATTCTATAAATCTTGCCAATCTCAAACTCCAGCAGTCGCGCTCAACTGAGTATAGGCTGACTCAACTTCATTTTGGCAAATTTTTGATATTCTTTGAAGATTTAGAGCAATTCCTACGTGCAACTCATTCATTACTTTATAGCTTTGGCAGTAGCCTATATCTCGGTGCGCTAGGTAGAGCTGTTGTTGATAGATAGCGAACTGCACTGCCTAAGACAGACTTGGACGCAATATGCGTCACCCGGTTTCGCCCTGCATTAGGCTATAATTCAACTCAATTTAATTCATTTGCAAAACTGATCAAATTTAGCACGGTAGCACTGAACGATACCGTGCTCTCTGTAGTCACTACCAGCATCATGATTAGTCTCAGTGCAACCTACCTTGAAATTAATTGATGTACCGTTCAATGTCTTTTTTTGTTATTCTCGAACAAGTTTGGGGAAATTTGTCAGCAATGTAAAAGACTCAACATCTGGAATGCGGATTCAAAATTGGCGTAAGATATACCTTATGTATACTATTAGATCAGGGGTGGGCAACCTGCGCCAGTAGGCCTACGGCCGAATGCGACCGTAGAAGGGAATTTGTGCGGCCGTCGACGCCTAATTTAATTAGTACGTGTTGGCGGCCGCAAGCATGCAAACTGCATTTACGAATTCACTCCCGAATTTTCGAGAGATTATATTTAATCTTGAAATTTTCTCGCGCTCCGCGCAATTCATCAAGACTCCATTTTTCGATTTTAATGCAGTAGCGCCCTTCTTAAACTGAGCCGGAATGGGAATCGTCAAGAAATAACAATTCATTCGCGGCTCTGAAAAATTTTCGCGCTCCGCGCGACAATATGCGCTTTCAGCAACTATTCAGGACATTGCCACTCGCGACTTCAGTGCCTACAATAGGCCGTTGTGAAAAGTAGAATAGTCCGTTGTTCACCGGGAATGGATATGGATACTTTACCATAGGTATTTAGCGTCCAGATCGTTCATTGCGGCTATGCCCTGGAATGCGGCTACATACGTGATCGAAATGTGGTCATGATTAGCAAGAAGGTTGTCCACCTCTGTACTAGATGATGTGCTCTTTTTGGCATGACGATAAATGCAAGCCGTCAGGGGGGGCGCGATTTTCTTTACCATCGCCAAGGAGGGCGCGTGTCAAAAAAGGTTGAGAACCGCTGGTATAGAAGAAAGCATGCAACAAAAATGGGGTGGCGTGTCACGGAACGCGAGATCGATTGGTCAGGTCGTGGTCCGGTAATCTTGCGGCCTACTAGTATTCATTTAGTAGTACATTGTATTTCGACTTGAATGTGGATGTAATTGCTCGTCGACTGTCGGATGGCCACCGGGACACTGTTCCACGCGTCAGGACCGGCATATTTGATAGGGCGATGATATTTTCGGTCAATCATATGATATTTGGACGTCATGGACGCGCGTGTGTTCGTGATGTACTTGTGCGCTTTTGATTCCGAGACATTGAAATATTCGGGGCAATGACCGCAGTGTCCTGGGAGGACGCCTAAATGTCCTTTTTTGGGGGGAATTTATCCACTTTACTGCAAAAAATGTTAAAAAGCGATCGATTTGGCAAGACAATCAAAAGAAAAATGCGATGTGACGGGTAATTTGGGAGTAGAGATGGGAAAGCTTTTTTATTCAACACAGTACTATTGTCGGAAATTTCAAAATCCCCAGTTTTCTTTTCCGGTACTAAGGCTTTCAGAATTTTTGAAAAGTGTCCTCTTTTACAGATCTCAGAATATGATGGGAACCCTGGTTTACATCCCATGCAATGCACCGTGTGGAGCGTGATTGAAGAATGGAGACGCATTGAGATGCAAAGCTCATCCGAGTCTCTATAATATCCAGCAGAGAAGGCCACGATCCGGTTCAGGAGCCGGAGTGGGAGCATGATTTTGAATTTTATTTGAAAACCGTTTTTTTTTTCACTAGAATTAGCAGGATTTTTTCAGACTCTGTCATGGATATCTAGATTCGAAATTTACCAGCCGGAATTTTTAAATTACCAGCCGGACCCGGATGGATTCGGATTCTAAATATTAGGAATCCGATCATCTCCGTCTCTCCAGCCATTCAATATCTAATTTGGATGAGATGCCGAATGAATTTCCTGTTCAATTAGCCCTGTATAAGTATGAGGCAAGGGATTTCGATGACCGAATATAATAATAGCGCAAGTAGGTGTAACTTGGCATCGGCATACCTCGCGTCAGCAACGATAGGTCGTTGATGTTTCAGTAAACGTGGTATTTCAGCTACACTAGGCCGATACCAGTTTGGAATCGGTGCCCTGTGCCCACACTGCGTTTTTTTATTTATTTTTTATTAAATTACTTCAACTTGGAAAATCATCGCTGCTCACCTGATATATCAGGCAAAACGTACCGAGATTCCAATGGGGAGCCGATATCCTTCAATGTGATTCTTGAGCTGTCGACTACACGACTATGAATCTATGACCCATGTGTAGCGTGCTGGCCTGCTGGGGTGCTGCATATGTTGATGTTTTATTAACCTAAAAAGGCCATAAGCACAAACATCGTTTGTGTGAACAATACCATAAACAAAACTTTATGTCGATGTTAGGGGGGCGTTCGGTACCTGAATTATTGCCCAAGGAAGCGTTGTGTAAAAATGTTTTGGAAACACTGATTAATACATAGCTCGTGATGTTCTGCACAAGGTGTTATCATATATATATATAGCCTACTAATGACTTGATGTGACGCTTAGGTCGAAGAATGACCGACCTCAACTTGAATGAGGCCGCGATTTGTTGTGATTGTATTCTACGCCTCCAACCGTCATCTCTGCGAATCGCCTTCAGCCAATTGTGCGAATATCTCAACGCAACAGTATGGGCCATCCTCTGCAAGCATTTCCTCCAGATAAAGTTCCTCTGCGATGGCGACATGGAAGCGATATCCCGAGCTTCGCGGCTACACAGTGCTTCGCAATCGCAAGAAATGTTACTCCGGCTAGAGAAACGGAAAAATATGACAATCGGGATGTTGTTACGGCATGTGCGATGTGCTTTTGATGACTCTCAATTTAAGTGCGTCGTGTCCTTATTCAGTCCGTTGCACACGAAAACGTGCGCCGTCTATTCCCTGACAGCTCAATATTTCGATCCAATCTCGCTGCAGCCTACACCTGCTACTTCTGCAAATTTGAACCATTTTCGACAGTGTAATTCACTACCAGCACCAGTCAGGCAAACACAACATCAGGGTCACGTTCATGGTAATAGCTACTGCCCAAGCATTGCGCACAATAGCAACGTGTCTTCAAATTTTAATTCATTACAACTCGAAAGCATGAATAACCTTTCCGACCCTTTCAAGCCGTATTTGGTGATAACACAACACCCCAAAAGCGTATCTCTTCCGGGAGGTGACGATATAATGCTAAAATGCACTGCAGAAAGCGATGCGCCGGTTAAATACTCTTGGAAAAAGAATGGCAAATTATTAACCGGCTGTACCGGGAAGCTGTTGATGATACCCGATGTTCGACATGATGACAGCGGTGTGTATTTGTGTGTAGCGAAAACGGATACTTTGGAAGTTGTTTCGGACTCCGCCAATGTGACGATTGATGATGCGAACGCCTCCCATGTTGCAATTATGCAAAATTTTGAAACGCCGGGGTATTTCGCAACAAAAAAGGTGGCTTTACTTATCGCAAACGAACAATACAAGTACAACCCAGTATTGTCGTCAGCATCGAATGATGTTCTAGCCATCGCCCGGACTTTGAGAGAGCTCGGGTTCAAAACAATGACTCTCGTCAATCTGAAATTGGATGAAATGGTGACGGCGGTGGAGTTGTTTTGCAAAAGTTTGATAGACGGGGCCTACTGTGTAACGTACTTGGCCGGTCATGGTTTCGAAAATGACGGCCAAAGCTTCATTGTGCCAGTTAATGCCCCTGTGAATTACACCATGGAGCATTGTTTTTCAATTAAACAAATGATCGAAAATATCCAGTCAGCACGAGACTTGAATCTCGCCGTGTTTTTACTTGACGTGTGTCGGAAGAGATTGAAACGTAGCGACGGATCTGTGAGACCGATGCCTTCATACAAGAAATCCGGCAATTTCGTGATCAGTTACGCAACAATGGAGCATGGAATGGCGTACGAAGTTAAAGGGCATGAACTTGGCGTTTACGCTTCAAGTTTAGTGAATCATCTCAAAAAAGACAAACGAGTCACGAGAGTAGTTGAATTGGTACACAGCGATATCTATAGGAATAGTGTTACGAACGGCAACCAGCGGCCTGAATTTAATTCCAATATGTTTGAGGACAGGAAATTAACCGATCCGTTACATTCGCCCTGCGGACAAAACGAAGAAATTTTGGAAAACAAAAAGTGGAATCTAATTCACGTTGGCCAGAAACCAAATCTTTATATCTTCGAATGCGGAGTCGACGTCGTATTGCATAAGACTTCTCCGTTTTCAAATCAGTTCCTGCTAGAGGCCGCGTTCGAATCTGGCAACACTCCACCTCTCAACGTTTTCAACGTCTGCATAACTCTAAAAGGACACAGTAATGCCGCCCGTCAAAAGATATTGATCGAAAACATTCAACGTTTAAGCAACAGAGAAGTGACCATTGAAATACAGTTGCGATCTTCCGACGGTAATGTCATCGATCGTTATGAAGACTCGATTTACATTCCGTTTGCGGATTGGTGGAAACAGTCCTGACGTCGGCTTTTGGTCGATTGTGGCACTGTCTCATGCTTCACCACTGTGACGCGTTTATTTGCCAGGCATTACCGGAGGTGGTCACTGGGTCAGTTTTAAATACTTGTACCTAGCCTACTCTTAATGGATAATCACTTAGCTTTTGTGTGCTTGCAGACTGCTTCCGCTGAACGGTTTCAAAACCTCATACTTTTCACACTTTAGATTTTGTTTAGTGTAAAGTAGTTTAAGGCTATGTTTGTGTCACAGTGACTGAATATATTTTTGAAATTGTGGCTATTTGTAGTGTTTTTTTTTCGCAAAGATGCACCAGTCATTTCAAAAGCAACCACCTCGGATTACATGCTGAAAGTAATTGACCCCTTGATCAAATCTACATTTTCGAGCTGCCTAGTTGAGTACTATTAAAGCCTTTATTTTGTACTTCGATTTGAAGTAGTTTGGACATGTCTTTGAAATCATTACTTCTTTTTGTAATTGAGCAGGAATTTCCAGTTTTACTTCTACTCCAATTCTGACTACTTTATGTTGACCACCTCTGGGCTTCGCATACAATCTTTCGATGAATATCAACTGTCCTCGAATTTATCTTGTTTACCGTGCTGCTACCTCTTTGTCTCGGGTGCCATGGGGAACGTATTGCATCATTTACTATTTCTACATGGGCTTTATGACCTTTGACGGCTGAGTGAGTCGATTATGTGTCAAGCGTTGGTTGCTCAATCGGGCATCATTCCTAGGTAACTTCACGGGTTGACACATATTTGTTAATTTTCCGCTGTCTGAAGCTATAGCCTATTATGCATTTTGCAACTTTTGGAAATATGGCATGGCAATGGGTGTACTTACGGTACCGTAGTTGCTGTTTTTAGGCTGCAGTTGACTCGACAATTTCGTATCCTTTCACAGCAGCCCTGTTATCATTATTTCTCGTAATTGTGATTTATTTATTATGAACCAAACTAACTTGGTGCCAATAACTTTCAACAAGAGACACTTGGAAGGTCAGAATGTCTTCTTGCAATAGATGTTGAGATGAAATCAATCTTAATTGATTGGAGGGAGTAAAGAATCAATTTTCAGTGCCTGGCTTGATGATTACAATCGATACTTTAACTACCCGGCTCTAGTAATAATGCACTTTTTCCGTGTCTTGTCGTTTCTATCGCCATTTATCCCTATGTTGATTCACTGTTTAGTACACGCCCCACTGACGCAGTTGCAAGCAATGACCCGACTGCAGTATTACGTTGCTTTTGACATCTTCGCCATACTGATGGTTCGCTGTAGTTCTGTGGAGTGTGTTTAGCTATTATCGCTTTCTCTCAAATGAGCCATTGTAAGTATTAGTGTCTGTGTCGTAAAATATGCGAGGTGCTTATTTTCTATTGCCACAAATTTTCAGTTTAAGTATTCTTATCCTTATTTAAGAATAGCCTGCTTTCTTCAATTGGTCGTACAATGTTTCATTGTGGTCAATCTAAACGCCTTATTTGAATATTATCTAATCTTGACCAATTCACATCTGCTGTTATAATGTTGCATCTTGCCGGAATAGATCTGTGTCCTACATGTATGGTTTGATTATCTTTCGCGAATGACACGGTACGACATTGAGATAGCCCGAAACTGATCAGACTAAATTACAATTTTGCCTCAGGATACTCAGAAAACTATTTAATATTAGAATATGAGTGCACGGTGGCTACTGTTTCATTCTGATGTGATATTTGCTTGCTACAATATAGGAGAGTGGTATCAGCACTGTTACTCTCTAGACATCCTATTCCAAGAATGTGACAACCATACTGATCATTAAACTGCATAATATGAAACCTCACAGTGACAGGAAACTAGATCGAAGTCGTTCAAACCTCCCATTCGCATGCTAACACCATTTCTTATTTGAGCAAGCCAACTCTCAAACGTACCAAATGCACAGAAGCTCTCGCTTTCTTTATTTTCCCATATGATGCTTGGGAATACAATCCATTATAATAAATACGAATGCAATTACAGGCGTGGTGAGGATCGTAAAACAAATGCATGATTGCTGAAAAGGGACAAAATGTTGTCAAGATGAGCTACACAATCTGCCCCGGCTATGTTTGTTCATTTTGTATTACATTCTTACGACAATTCAAGTAAAATTTAGGTCATGCGTTAAGACTTCTTTAGTAGTATGCATCGCTATTACATTGTCACTTCATGACATAATGAGATACGGTATAGAACAGTGGGTATCAATCTTATGTATGGTTTTCGCGGGCCCCTTCTGGACAGTCATGTCACACGGACCCCCAAAGTTTTAGTTGAAGTATTTTGCAACCATCATCTATCTGTCTTGTTTCAACAAAACATCTCTAAACGACATGTTTGTATCAGTAGGCTATTGGCAATTTTGCAATTAAAATGAGTTCGCTCAGTAGGATATTTCGCCTCAGAAAATCATTCTGTTGATGAGAGTCCTTACGGCCTGCCTCATGATTTCTCTAATTTAAAGAAACACAAATTAGGTCATCAACCAGTTTGCAAATTTAGAGATTTCGCGGACCCCCGGTTGAGAAGGATATCCCTGGGGTATGAAAGCATCCGAGGGGAGCGCGAAGCCGCCTGTCAGAAATGATGTTTCGGCAATAATACTAGTTACATTATGATTTTAAATGTCATAATTACATCGTAACATCCGTACACCGATGCTAGATTTACGTCCAGCTCAAAATTATTGCTAAACGTGTAGTCTGGATTTCATATTTGAGGAGTTACTTGATCATAATGGTCATAACTAGGGCAAGTGTTTGCAACTTTTTTGTACAGCTTCCTAGATACTCAGATTCTATGTACTATGATGTTTTAATCTGTTTGGAGGGATTTTTTACTGGAATGTAAAGGACTGAGTTAAAACATGCTATAGATCAGGGGTTCTCAACCCGCGGGCCGCATGCGGCCCACAGACGATTCTTTTGCGGCCCGCGACATATTTCAATATAATCACTACTGGCCCCGTATTGTTATGGAAGACCGATGTGTCACATTTGTCGAAGAACAGTTGTTGTGACAAAGCCTAGAACGGTGATTCCCAACCGCGGCCCCCAGCTAGCCTTCTTGCGGCCCCCACAAAAATATTGAGAAATCTATTTATGAAAAAAGTATTATATTTATAAAATACTCTTGCTTGGCTTGTCTGGAGTTTTCAATTAGGATTGCAGGAAAGTTGTGAGTAGACTGCTAAGATTACGTCATTGCTGTTTCAATGCAATGTGCCCTAACTTTCCAGTTGAACGAGCAGTACCTATAGATATAGGTATAGATATAGGTATTGACAGGACCGTAACTGCCGCACCCCAAGCTCCCCAATTAGGGGGAACGAGCTCGAAGGGGGCCCAAAATTATTTAGTGAATTAGCATAAATTAAAGAGTATTTTATGAAATTTTATGCAACTTTTTCAAAAAATTTTCGCGCTGTTCGCGATTTCAAGTTTCCAAGTACCTTAATTATTGGGTACTCTTCCTCCAAGATAAAATACGCAAGATTTATAGAAGTTGGCATATCGGCGTTGGTCATTACCGCGCCTCGATGCACGAAGACATATAAAGTTTTAGGCCATGTAACATGCAACTCCATGAAGTGTGCCAGAACAATCGGCAGCGAGAAAATCTTGGCCGAAAAGGACTGCCCTTACGCAGACCGAAAACTTCGTTATGTATATACAAAATACATATAGGTATAATTGACCATAGGCGCCTAAATGACTGGCACCGAATGTTCCTATCTTGGCAATCTGAACCTCACGAGACAAATAGGCTACCATCCCGCAGGGAAGAATTATATGCCAGTGAGGAACTATCGATTTGAAATCGTGTGCATCTTTTAGTTTAGTACGTTTGGGCGATTCTATATTTTTTGATGTAGCAGACTGGAGGTCACGAAATAACTATATGTAACGAAGTCGTACCAACGGGTCCGCTTGTCCGAATATGTTTAATTATTATTTAAGGGCCCTACAGTTTTCAAGACACCTCACTCAGCTCTACCGGTAAATCTGATTACGTGAGCAGAGAGGACAAGTAATTGATAGCAATATATATGCAATTCCCGATCTTATTGGTATATTTTATTTTGAATTATCGAAAATTTTCGCACTCCACGCTGGCTCACTAAACGGGGACCCTGATTTCGTGGCAGAGCGAACAACGGGACGGGGGGTCGGTTTATCACCCTATGGGAGCTCAAGACCTAAGTGTTTTGAGTGGCCTGACGAAGTGCTGTTTCGTTCCTGCCAACAGGTATACGCCCGAAGATGTTTAATTATTATTGAGTGGTCCTACCTTTTCAAACACAGCTCACTCGGCTCAACCGATCAATCTGATTACGTGAGCAGAGAGAGGATAAAAATTGATACCAATACATATGCAATTCCCGATCATATTGACCGATTCAATCATGAATTATAGAAATTTTTCGCGCTTCGCGCGATTACTCGAGACAAACGCACACACGATTTAGATGATAAACAGCGGTAAACAGCCATCTAGCCTGAGGGGGGTCTGGGGGGCTTTGAAGTTCGGTTTATCACCCTATGGGGGCCCACGAGCAACG
>ATSW01008427.1:0-17124 GCA_000444245.1 Botryllus schlosseri | reverse complement strand
CCGACTCAGCGTGAAGAACAGTCCCAAGGGATTCGAAACGTCTCGGCGAAGTAAGTGCCTTGCTATCGGCTATTCGTGAAGCCATTTGGAACGAGAATTGCATGCGAAGCCGTCGTTATCTGACATCACGAGCTGATAACGTACGAGTACAACTACTATTCGGAAGAGTACTGGTTTAATCACGAAAAAGGAGTCACAAAGATTACACATGTTATGACGAACAAGGAGTCTCTCACATCAATCGCCCGACTGCAAGGTATTTCCATGTAAAGCACAGACTGTACGATTGATTTTCTCAGAGTGGGGCCCGTTACCAAGGATTCGGTGATGCCAGTTATTCGGATTAAAGAAATACGTACAAGACAGCATGCAGAGCGTGGGCATGAAGCAGGCGTTTCCATTTATTGTAACGAACATAATCTAAATGCTCAATAGGGCAGATTGAATGGTCTGACTAAATTTAGAAGAAATGATGGCGCTTTCGTCGATAATCGCGCCGTAACTAGCTCTTATTTGAAGACAAAATGGTCGATACAAGTTCATTAACGAACCACCCCGCTAAGCATAATAAACGCGCCGAACTTGTCACGACCGCACATCATAAGCTGATGCACAACCTCCAGTCATCGTCTTATCGATGGCGGCGCGAGAATTCGGAAGATAAACGTACTATATTGCAAACTCATGAACAGGAGCACGCTTATCAAAAAAAAGATACGAGTTCAGACCAATGCTTACAGCTGTTTATTTAGGTCGGAATAGTCGGTAGGGTGCAAATTCCGCTGAATGGAGCGTATATAATAGGTCTTCGGCGCAATAGCGACACAGTCTACTACCGCCGGCTATTGAAGATATTCAATGCCAGATTAAATACGGCTTTGAGCAAACATGACCATTGCCCCCACGTATACAAATTCCGTATATACGCCTAGGGAAGTGCGAAGGGAATGGCCTTCTGGTTTCGTGATATCATAGTCGAAGTCACATCCGCTTGTGCTTTCCATACCATACTTATTAAATACATTCAAAAGTACATTTTATCCCCGAGGTATCTCGTGGTATGCAACGCTACCGGCGTCACGGAGCAACGAGTCATTACGAAATATGCATGCCATCCGATCTATGCAAAATGCATGCTCTCAAGTCTCAACAACTGTGATGTGCGTTGTGCAAACATTACAGGTTGAGTAGCAAACCCCCCAATACCCACAGTTGTACTAGTAATATTCAAATTGAACTCGAATGCAATTACTTGGAACAATCGATTAAACTGAGACATTGACATTCATATTGCGTAGCACTCCAAGTAGCTATACACCCTTTACCGCTGAAATATTCGCGTATATAAACATACAACTCGTTAAGGCCTGTAGCTCCGCCCTGACAAGGTGAGGAAACATCTCGTCGATAATACCAGAAAATTTGAAACTAATGTGCCGTTTTTTCCGCGCATCAAAGCAGTTCTAATATATTTGCAAATTTAGGAGTACATCACTAAAAACCAGTGTCGCGCATACTCGCGGAATTCGGCCGGGAATATGGTAATTTCTGTAGGTATCATATCGGGACAAGAGCGCATACTGCAGTCATTGGTCAACTAAACAACTGTCACATAAACGATCCTACACAAATTAATTGTCGCAAAGTAGGTCCGTGGAGAATGAGCGAAACAGACAATTGTACCTGGAATATGCTTAGCCCATCCGATGATTATCACCAATTCCCGGTCAGCTAGATCGCATAGGGTGTTGAGAACTTTTTCCTCGCTTTTCACGTCGAAGCCGGACGCGCCGGTGTCTCGAGACGCGTAAATTTTGTCGGGTTCAGCAAGTAGAAGATGGGAGATGACTTTGTTCGCTGTGAAAGTAAAGATTTATAAGGGTTGGTGGAGCAGGGCATCGTTCTCAATTCTTCACTATAGCTTGTCGACCCCCTCTTCTGCTTGAATACTAAATGTCGCCCAGATTTTCGGTTGATACTACCAACTATGACACTAAGCTACTATTGGGGCTATTGGGATCACAAATTTGACATGAAATTTGATTGATAACTTATGTGCATAGCCCGCTGCTAAAAATTTTATGATGCTTGCAATTCACAAGACCTTCAACTTCGTAAGGTCATAAGGTGGGATTGCGACGGGGTTGAAGTACAAACGGGTGATCAATCTAGCTAATATCCCGTGCCGTTGAAGATAAGGCCATTGAATTCATAGGTACCAACAAAATATTGGGATATTATCAGAAAGAAGACAAATGGGACGCAGCGTTTGATCACAGCTGCACATACGCACTTTGGAATGTAACATGAAACACACCGATAATCTGGAAAAAGTGTGTGTGGATGAAAGCCGGTATTATATCAGGTTTACGAGATATTCGTTTTAACAATAAGTTCATGTCTATGCAGGACTAGCTTTTCCATCTTCAATGTCGGTCATAGCGAGCGGACAAGACAGTATCGGATTCAAGAACGCCAAACATAGCAAAGTGATTATTTAAACTTTTTCGGTTGAAATCCCCAGAGTTTTGATCAATCGGAGGGATTGCTTTTAACGATATTGGCAATTTCATTACACGTGCTTTACACGGCAAACGCAAATCGATAATTAACGATAACGTCGAAACGCGACTGTGCAGTGTGCACCTCATAGATCGACGAACTTCATATTTGAACGTAGTCACGATGACTTGTGGAAGATCACAACTGATATCTGCGACGCTGCGCTTTGATTATCACTCTCGTCCTTTCTGTTGCTCGGGATTCAACGATTGAAACAACCGCTCAAGAAATATTCCAAACCGGGTCCCACAATCAATGCTCGCTAAACCAACTATCGAGCTGCACTGTGCCGATGGTACACAATGCTCTATACCAGAGCAATGGAACTACATGGGATTATAATCAACCACGCGCATGTAGGGATAACTAACATCGATTGTCATGTACAGAGGATTTCACTAACAAATGATGTTGCGATTGATTAATCAGATGCTATGTAGTTCGATCGATAGCTACACGAAATCGTACTTGTTTTCAAAATATGGAAACAAGGGTTTAGTTAGAGTCTTGTAAAATTAATTTGTCGATGTGCATTGTGCGTACCTTGCGGTAATTGCGATTTCTCCTGGTATTGAACTGTAAACACAGGACGCGCCTCCCCGCCTTCAGTTGGCTCGCTCTTTCTCTTGTACTTCTGTCGTCCTCCCCTTACCCGGTCCAAACGCACACCTGTGCAGAAACCAGGAGTGAGATTAAAGTGTTGTGTAAAAAAACTTCAACAACTTGAAACCGAACCAGGAGTAAAAGAAGTGTGGTACAACGTATCTATCTGACTGGTACCAGCGATATCACTTTATCCTGGCGAAGTTTACGACCCGATTCCTACCAGCTCAGCAGTGTCACGGGTGCATAGCTCAATATTGTCGAAGAGGATATGAGTGACCTAGGACTTATGAAATGACTTGGGCTTCTCAGCATTGGGAGGTTCAGTCAGGCATATTGACAAGGTGCAAAAACAATAACAAAAACTTTTTACGGTGCTTTGGTTGCGACAATTGACACACGCCGTCAAGTTACACGGTAGCTATATTATAGCCTGACAACCTAAGGGCAGTAAATGCTAAGACCACGGCAATAGTTACACGGAACAAACAGTTTGAAATGTTTTCTCAAAGTAAGCAAATAATTACTAAGTTTGTGCACATTCAGCTTTCCTAGACCGGGTACCAAACCAAGTCATTGAGTTTGCCCGCGGCATTAGGAGCCGCGATTTGATTGAATAGTATAGTAGAGTATAGTAAAGTATACTATGACTAAGCTCGTTATTGTCAAAAACATGCCATGTCACGAGCACATTGAGTGTGAAGTAACCAGGTGATATATCCTAAACTTTGAAAACGGAATTTTCCTCAATATCTTGTGGAGATGGGGCATTCTAGCGTTTACCGGGAAACGCACAGTACATTGTCACTTAGGTTACAGTTGTATTCACTGTAATTGGTAATTTCGCGATCTCACGAATTTCATTTCAATGCCAACAATATCCACAATGTGGTATGCGAAATATCGCATCATAAGTCTGGTCAAATTATTGCGTTGCTATATTATCATCGTGCTTGTTAAACACTCTTGAACAAACGAACGGGACTGAACTAGGATGTTACCAATTAGTTATTAATCATCCACTGTGAATTTTTCAGCAATGTAATTTCAAACCCTGGCAAGCCGTGGACACAGAGTGTGAAATTTTGAATGTTTACCGAATCCGCACAGACAGCGAAAAATATCAAATCGACTGCTTTTCGATGTACATTCCGTGCTCCCTATCGGGACCAAAGGTCATCCATCACTCACAAGCATGAATTTCTACCGAATCTTAACTTAGCAAAATATTGCGGTTGATTCCTACTTCATGGGATACGTCTTTGGTACTAAAAGTCAATACGATGCATAATATCATAAAGTCGATGGCGCGTGGGACCCGGCGAAGCGTGAAATGTGGTATTTGAAAGATTAAGCTCTGATGGTAATCTCACTGATGGCGATAGCGCTACGGATTATTTGCAGATTGATCGCACCGGTTGGGCTATCGGGTAATTTCTAGTTACACTGTCGAGAAGAGCCACAAGCATAGGCCTACGACGGAACACCAATAGAATTCGGCCACTTGAGAAGAACAAATGAAATACAAATGAAATTCAAGTTCATTATTAGTCTCGTTGATTCTACTTCAAAATAAGGTCTTAGCCTTTTACGGGCTTTGAACATTTGCATTTACCTTCTCTCAACATTCCTACTCGAAGGCACTTCGTGAAGCGGCAAGCCTGACAGGATTTCCGTCTTCGTTTCGTGATTTCGCAGTCGTTCGTAGCCGGGCATGTGTAATCGATGCTACCTATCCAACAAATTGAAATTGATGTCTGCTGTACGTCACAAAAATGTACCGCTGCATACGTACCTTGTATCGTTCTTTTGAAGAATGCCTTGCACGCTTCGCAAGAGGCCACTCCGTAATGATAGCCGCTCGCTATATCCCCGCATACGAGGCATAGTCGTTTGGGCGGTGCATTCACCGATGTTGCGTGGCTAGATGTAGCGGCTACCGATTGTGTACTGGACGACTGTGATAATGCGGGAGTATAAGATGAACTTGTAATACTGCATGGGGTTTTGATCAACACTGCTGATGGCTGGGTTAGGCTGGAAGAACTGATTATTGAGTCTTTCAGTAGGGTATCTGCATATGGTAATACCACTGACTGAGAGGAATCGTGCATATCCAACCCATCAGTGCGCAGTCTGTAAATTTCGTCGCAATCGCTGCTGTTAAAAGGTTCCAACTTAACATCATAATGTCTGTTGGTCCAGTTGAAACACATATGTTCATCAGCCCCGTAAGAACTAGCCGATCCTAGTCCAGAATCCCCGCTTGCATCGAAGTCGTTGCCCAAGAAATCAAAGCTGCTGGGGAAGGATAAATAGTTCGGCGGACTGCAAGGGATCCCATCGGATGAGCTATTGCTGTCCGGGCTACTTCCAGAAGAATTTAGACTTGTACTGAATCCACCGGTGCTATCGAGGGGACTGTACGGTTCTTGTTTAATGCCACTCGCAGACAGAACTTGATTCAAACGGTCGTCGCCTAGCAATGTACTACACATCTTCGCTGAAAAAGAATATCAAGTGATTGTTATTGATCTGTTTAATGAGAATCATCAATTATAAACCAGGCCAGTAGAAATTGTCTGGAAACTCGAAAAATGGTACATTCCTGCCGAGAGCTCACAATTCAACCGCACTGAATAAGAAGTACCAATCGAGGGTGCGGAGTTTTCCATAGTCTCGCCACCTACGTAAAACAGCGTTTGACATCAACGTGGTCAATCACACCATAGGTGTCGAAAAGATATCAAGAAACTCTACTCGACAAGACCTCGCGTGAACTTGTTTTGCTGGTTTAAATCGGAACTTATCCACTGTAGTCAAGCCACTTATATTCCTGCTTACCAACACCACAATCCATTCTATGTTGTTGATGAGCCATACATCTCGATCTCACATTAAGCGACAGCAGCATACGTGCTCGGCGAGAGCACCTACATCGGCAACTACTCTTGCTGAAGTGAGTGACGTGGTGTCATACGTCACGTTATATCGCAGATGGAAAATTACCGAACTCGTTACGTAAGTACAGCGCAAGCCACTGTTATGAAATTGCTTTTTTTAGTCGGCTACTTATTCTCTCGCATGTATTCCTAGTTCCTACATAGATTGCCGGGGTTGACTCAACACGTCTCAATGCAATGGCATTTTGTACGGACTGAGATGGATGCGATCCAATTCACTTTTTATTATTTACCGATAAGAATGCCTATGTCAACTGTGATGGTTTACTAATTGTAACACAGAACATGCGATTAGTGATGACGATTTCATTTTTCTGGACTAGAAAGAAAGCTCAAGTTCATTTCCCGTTGAGATGAATGCAATCCAATTCACTCTTTCGTAGTTACGGAGAATGCCTATGTCCATTGTCCACCGTGATTGTTCACTAATAACAAATCAATATATGCGGTTATTGGTAATGCTCTTTATAGTACTGGGCTCGAAAGAAAGAGCGAGTTTATTTCACATTACTGTAACACCAATTCGAGAAATTTGGAATTCGTTGATGATTACCGAATGTACCACCGCTAAGTTAAGCACAATGGCCGGACATCTCGATATGTATTCGTGACGTCAAGTGGGTCAGCGACCTAACTGCTGGACAGCACACAGCCTGTCTGACGACATGATATGACGTGTAACTGACCCTTGTATACCCTAGCAGACATAGTAATTATATCAATCGCAAACATTACTGACAACCTATCCACAATTCAACCTGGAACCGAATCGAGATGCTAACTCTCGTACACGTTAAATCAAATACATAATCAGATCAGATAAATTTCCGAATTACACATGTTTACATGAGTTGCGGAATTGGAGTAATGAAGCATCGGAAAGTACTTAGATCTATCAGATTCCTGTCGCGCTAACCCCAATTAGAGATTCCTATCCGCTTGTCCCGAAGGATTCGATTTGCCTAAACTGTTAGATAACATTTAACAAAGTTGAGTATATTTATAGAAGCTTAACTGACTTGTGTTTCCTAAACTAATGCCAGGGACACCATAATGCCAGTTACTTGATGGCTTATATTAATTACAGCAGTAACACATGCATCCTAGATTACAGCGAAACAACTATACTCGGCCAATATTTCCAAATGACAGCAAATGAAAGCGTATGCAATCAATCAATGATTGACTGTCTTGGATTGTGGTATACTTCGTCGTTTAGTTTTCTTTACCGGTTGGAAATTGCTGGTTTCCGCGATAGGATAATATGATCTGAACAGGATATTTGAAAAATAGCTGACGGTATATTCCTTTCTAGTAATCCATTTCTCACAATGAACGCATCAGATGCAAGCCCAGACTGAGCGAGATACTCGGTGGTACTATAACACTATGTTCTGAAGCCAACGATGTGGAATAACATCCCTGAACTGTGCGAAATTTAAAATCGATATCACATACTGAATGTCAAGTAAAACGTTCCTCAGGTATCTATACTATGCACTCACTAAACCCTCTCCTGCAGTTGACTTACCTGAATATTGAGCTGTTCAGGAAGTCTATTGGAAAAGTATACGTGAGTTAATAGATTACACGCAGTGAGTTTCTGCATGTGTGGTGTGACGGTATTTGCGTTGCTACATGATTCGCTGGCGTTTCAGTTTGCTGCATGCATTGCGACAATGCCCTTTTGAAGAAAATGTAGAATACCGTTTTTCAGGAATTCGGCTATTTCTAGTTCTGATTAAGATATCTGGAACTATCCGTGTATCGCCTCATACACAGCTGACCTATTAATATATCCCTTGCGGTCCACTTTTGGGACGCTAATTGCAGAATGTCTGCGCTCATATTACGATTCCCACAATTGTTGACGATTCAAATGTGCTTCGCGTCGCGGGAGCTGTGAAACACACCATATATTTCGATAATGAAAGTTCAATCTTTGATATACCGTCGTGGTCATCAGCTGATCGAAATACCGCGCTATCAGTAACGATTATATCGAAGTATATTTAACGGCAAACCGGGTCGGCATTGTTAACGACTAGATCAAATTACCGAGGATAGCGTCTTTTGTCTGTAATCACATTGTCTTGAATTTATCGAGTTTCGCCAAGTCTGGTAACGAATATTGGACTTTAGAATCGGGCGATGTTTTAACAGAAAAGAATGTTTCCAATGTCTAGCGACACCGCTCAGATAATACATTCGACTTTTTAATGTTCAGGAGTTACACTATCACAAAGTTCTACACCCACACAGGAAGTGGTTCTCACTAAAAACTTCAATAAAACGTAACTGATTACGCACTGAGTTACTAGTTCTCCCGTGTCATGCACATTAGGCTGGGAATGGTTTGTCTCTAGGATGCTATGATAATAGTCAATGTGTCACCGAAGGAAATCATGATTAGATGTAGCAGAACTTTACAAAACTCAGCAATGAAAATAGAGTCAGTAAACATGGCTGACTATCGCAGTCCTGCCTTACCTCCACTCGATACACTAAAGTGATCGTTCTCTAATCACCGACAATAAAAAGTACTATGGAATACTTGGAATGGACATGTGATAATATATCAACCACTATCACCAGTCAGTGTTGTTATCACATCGAATCTAATAGGATATGTAACTGTTTCATGTATAAATGCTGCGTATCAGATACGCGACCTAAGTGACAATACAGAATCGTGATGAAGCTATCCGGAACATCCATTTGCACGAGTATGAGAGAAAACTTGCATACAGCTGAAATTACATTGGGACATATATATGCAGACCTTCCGGTTATATTAGTGATTTTTCAATAACCATTTGCAATCAATATTTTACACTCGTCGAACCGTGAGAACTGGACAATAAGTCTGCCTGTCCCAGAGAAATTCCCATACTTATAATGTATGTATCTCGCTCTTCATTCATCGGAATACAGGTGTATGAGGGAATGATTTCTCAGAAAGCAATCTATAGTAACACATCGAATTACCTCTTTTGATGAATAGTTTTGACGGCGCTGAGCTCTTTGTCGGATCCAGTTTTGCAGACGTTTGGGCTCTGTTCGCTTCGCGACAAAGCATCCACAAGAATAAGATAAAACGTTTGAACTAAGAAGTCTATACACTATATTTGTAAGAATGAAGTAATGAATAAATATTTCTATAACTTAAAAGCGCATATCTCAGTTTGGAGAATATGATTTTGAAAATATTTCTTCTGCCGACGCTCCATTATCCAATAGAGGTAGGCTATATGCTAAATTCTACCAAGGACTCACGCCGAGTGATAATGCCTACCGTGTCTTTACCACCACGAACGTGATAATTCAATAATACTTGGCTTGTAGTATTCCTCGCCCTAGTTCGAAACACAACAGCCGCTCTCTATCCCATTGTCAATATCTCGATACCTATCGCGTTGGCCTTAAAAATAAATGTAGGAATTCTACGACCAAGTAATATTACGTATTTGATTTCTTACTCGTGTAGGCCTTCACGTATAATGGCTAGGGAATCATGTAGCACACTGAATATTTTACTGTTGCTTGCCCAATAGGCATACGATGACGATTCAGCTAGATGTCATACAGTTTATTGAGTATTCCAAGAATTTTCATGCGTCAAAACTTAGACGGATTTTTATCACCAACAACATTTTGTTGTGTTGCTGATATTATGCTTTTCTCATCAATGCGGGTAATAGCAAAATCGTCGAACCGAAGTGATCTGACTGTTTACAAAGGTACATAAGTAGGCCTGCTGCGCATAGCACTGTTGCGGCTCGTTGGAAAAATATTTGGGTATTTTCTGCATTTACAATCATCTAATAACTCATATAGAGACATTTAATCTTGATTACAGTAATTGGTAACTCGAAGTACTGTGCTAAAGAGAACACCGCCCGCTAAATGAACCAGTACATCACCGGTAGCTGGAATATCTATACAACTGAATAAGTATAGCTGTAGTTGACATAATAAGCATACCCGAGTTAATGAATTCAAACTAAACGCCGAGCAGGTGTCGATATATTATAACATATATATAATATCATAAATCCCGCGGTACGCCATGTTATTTCTATTGTTCAATTGGTGAAATGCCGGTGTTATCCGCTACAATAAAGAATCACGTGACGGCATACATCTCAAAAATGATACCAATCTCGGCATGGGCACGACATAGCAATGTAGCAAAGGAAATACAATGGTAACTGTATTCCGAGGGACGCGATCGCCTATTATACGGAAGGAATGGCTTCCTATATGCTTATTCCAAAACTTATCATAATGACGCATTGTTCTCTGTATGCCGCCTGATGTAGACCGAATATTACATAATTGAAAGGTCGCGGGTCTCAGTTATTGATGATCCTTAGGTCAGCACTTGCGGCATATCGCTGGATATTATAAAGTTTACAAACAATTCCCCAATTAAAGAGTGGCTGTCTGGAGCGGGGCACCTTTGACCTCGACGCGACACTTTATACGTCATGGTATACACTCAACGAGATATGCATTGCAGTTGCCATATAATATGCGGAACTGTATCTTTCAAGGAATTCAAATAAAGCGGGCGTGGTGGTCGATACTTGTCTAAAAAGGCTTTGGATTCTCTCAATACTCTATAAATCTTTATTTCAATCAAAGTTAAAATTTGGAATTCTGAGCTGGAGTGTTGTCAGTAAAATTGCAATCTACCCGCTGCAATAACTACGACATCTGGCTCTCGGCATCATTGCTGGGCGCATAATTGGATCGGGATGTGTGACTATGATTACCCAGTCGCTACTGAAGGATTTGGTTTTTTAAGCTTACAAATGAGGAAGCTAGAAGTTGTCAAGTTTATGTATCAGTTTCATTGTCACGTGAAATTACATGCCTTCTTCACTTCGGAATCAATAACGCATGGGCGGCACATAAAAAACAGACGGGCTTAGGCTATTTGGTACGAATTACAAAAACGCACTTCGCTCTACCTAGAACAAGGGTGTAAAGCATACGGCACATCAGACTATTTCATCCGGCTCGTGAAGTATTTATGAGTAGATTGAAAAATGCTTGTATAATCTAGCATATTTATAACAAATATTTATATTTGATAGTAAGAAATACTTCCTTTAAATAATCCCTCACGACAACAAATGTAGAGCAACTTTAATTGTTCATAGGCCACATTATAACCATGCGAGAGCAGTTTCACTCAAGTCGCCAATACGAACAAGACGTTGGCATCGACATGAGGCAAGGAGAACGTAAAAAAGTGCACAGTGCACACTGAGTACTGAGTTTTACGGGAAAATTGATCTTGAAGTAATTTTTAGCAGATGCGAAAACGTCAATGCGAAACCGTTATATGCAAGTTACATGTAGAATATAATACTAACATAAAAACGTATTTCAAATATCTGTGGTCGCACTGCTGAATCAATTCTGACTTTAAAAGACCCCGACCTCTAGAGATACCCTATAATTGCGATTTATAGTCATACAATAAGTAATAAAATTCGAACGTTCGCATTTACAGTTCAATATCTTGTATTGGTCACAACGCCTGCGAAGGGCTAACGAATAAAACAAATGGAGAATAGAATTATATTACCTTATATCGTCGTTGGAGCCACTGCCATTGTCCGGTTATAACTGTATTCAACCAGCCGATTATCGTATTTTTGCTAATTCCGTTGTTTTCGAATAAAGGTCTTGCTAGAATTGAACCTTGTGATCCATAATTTTATATAATTTTTACGTTGCATGTAGACTTGATCATAAAGTATTCAAGTGAACAACTGGGGCTTGGTTTTGAGGTGATATTTTAGAATCTTTTGACTGGTCCGGCCCGCGAGCGATCTGAAGGTTTGCATCCGGCCCGCGACGTAAGTTGAGTTTGACACCCTAAGAACAAATATCACCGTGGTAGAAAATTCTACTGAATGACAGAAATCGATTTCATTGGACCTTGATCCGACCCATGCATCCGACACATCGAATTGGCCGACCATCGCATGTCGCTTCATTTTCCTCGCTTGTCATTTTTATGTAATGTCTTATTACTAGGGCAAGTTTTTTCAACTTTTTCAACCTTTTTTACAGCTTCCGGCAGCTTTCTAAGATACTCAGAATCTGTTGGGAGGGATTTTATACCGCAACTTTTTGCAAATTTTCTCAAGTTTTCATGCCAATTTTACTGCACCCTTTATCAAACATCGAGTAAAAATGTAAATGAGCGAATAAAAAACATGTTCTAAACTATTTCTAGTATGGTTCTATTCTCATTGAGTTGCATAACAAGAATCTATATGATGGGTTAGCGGCATCTCACTATTACACTGGTCAACACATATTTTTAGGCAGACAAAGTAAAAGTGGTTTTGGGGGTTTTGAAGGGCACTGATTCCGAATATGACCTTAGTTTTTTCAAATTGGCTCTTGTTGTGGAGATAACCCATGGGGCTATTTTGGCCAAAATCTCCCATTTTCGCGGTAATGACTAGATAAAAAATCGGCTTAGTCGTACTATAAAGTTTAGAAATTCAATCGACTTGTTATTTTTACACACAAAAGACTAATTTAAATCAAAATACAGCAACAGCACTATATTCAGGGGTAATAGATTTATCATAGTTACAGACTTTCACGGATATCATGTACACAAATATACTCCAGTCATGTATATAAGTATTTACCTAGATACTCAAATAACGTGGCATTAATTCAATCAGTTTTACGTCAACCACCTATTGTAAATTTGAAATAATCAGTTGGAATACAATATTATTGATATATTTTGAATTGAAATTGTTTTTTGTACGATTTTCGCCTGTAAGCTATTTAGTGCAGTTTTTCGAAAGGTTCCGGCAATGGTCTGATATAATATGTTCAATGGTTCATCTCATCTGCCCTGGTATCTTTCTTTTGTTGTTCTGATGTCTTTGTAGAGCCTCTCCGCTAGCTAATCAACAAAATGATCGGGAAATATATCAAGATGACTGAACAGGAAGTGAACTTTTATGCTCATGTTTGTTCCAAGTTTTCGATATGCAGATACGAATTTTCGGACCAACTGTTTGTAGTTGGGTGTTTTGTGATCATCTAAAAAGTTTTATTTACTACATCTTGGGAGAAAATACATGCTGTTAACTCCTTCCTAATGTGAAATTGGAATCTTTCATCGGGATTCAAATATACCAGATACCAGATTTAGGCTTCTCGTTTGATAGGGTTACTAGGTACACCCACTTTGTTAAATCAGTGGAAAATTATCCATTTATCAGTCAAAAGAAATGGGACACGTGCGACACGCTCTCTCAAAAACCCCAGAAACGGCTCTCGCAGATGTTCTGCCTAAAAAAATTTTTCATTTCGTTGACCAGTGTTATCTATGACACAATGGTCAGCAAGCAAGAAGTTCAACAACCCCTACCAAGCCCGACCGTGCTCGAACAATATGTGAATATAGATGGCTTTATCAATTCTGTCGTCCAAATTCGAGTTGGTTTCCCATTTCACGAACGCCCAGGCGAGACCGCCGAACATTGCTTTTCCCTTATAGTCACCATTTTGAAGCTACTGATTTTGTTAAAGTCACCAAGAGTGAGTTTTTCGGCAATGCCTTAGGTCAAGTTTGCAGACCTAGGGGGTTTGAGAGGTGGTATGTAACTTCTTTTCAGTGAGGGGGTTATCGCCACGCTGCTTCGCTTTTTTGTCAAAGTATCCCGCATTGCGTCATTTTCTTGCTGTGTACCGGGGAAAATGTAATTTCTCGCGGTCTCGCCAGACCGTCGATGAGAAGGCCAAGTAACAAACTTGACAGCTCGGCAGAAACTAGGTTATACAACGACACCTTCCGAGTATCTCATACCCTAATAATTTAACAGAAATTATAAATGCAACTTTTTACTGCAAATTTTGTTAAAATTAAATGCAACTTTCTCGCGATTTTAGTGCAACAAAAACCTGCCCTATATTACTTGTTATTCAAAGTGAAACTGTATTTACCTCTTATTGAACACGTGTTTTAGGCCACATGCTTTCCAAGATGGGCTTCTCATTGAAAGATACTTTCTACCAAGTCGTTTCGACCTCTTACGGTGTTTGAATCGAATAAAATATTAATATAACTAACCAAAACCAGACCTTTTACATCTATGTTTCTTCATAGATCATACTAACCTACGGATAGTAAAATCGTCACACTTGAATACGCAGATATAAGTCTGCTGCTGAGCCGGCTAAAACCTATAGCTGTGGCGGTGTTTTCATTGCCCTGACCAGATTTTAATTTGTGTTTTTGTAATCAGTGCAACACTAGCTTGCCAGTTTTATTGTAGTTGAGTGCTCGGATCGCCAGCTATTGGATCACCAATTATGCTGGTTTTAGTCGGTTAGCAGTATACCTCTCTGCGTATTCAAGTGTGGCGAATCAGTTGCCCTCTATATACGTAGGATAGTACGCTATAGTTTTTATCCCTTTACCGATCGCTCATCACTGATTTGTTTTTGACGACACCGCGTAACACCTTATTCACTAATGACTTATTTTTCTAATATGCACATTGCACAGGTATGTATTACTTATTATTAGGGCAAGTTTTTGTTGCACTAAAATCGCGAGAAAGTTGCATTTATAATTTTTGTTGAATTATTGGGGTATGAGATACTCGAAAGGTTCCGTTGTATAACGTAGTTCCTGCAGAGCTGTCAAATCTGTTACTTTATTGCCATTTAACGCACGGTCTGGCGAAACCGCAAATATTTCATTTTTTCCGGCACATAGCAAGAAAATTATGCAATGCGGGAATAATTTACTAAAAAAAGTCAAACATCATAGCTATAACCCCTGCCTCCTAAAAACAAGTCAAATACCACACTCACCTAGGGGATTTGCCTAGGTCTGCTAGCATGACCCAAGGCGTTGCAGAGAGAAACTCACTCTTGGCGACTTTAACAAAATCTGTTCTAAAAATAGATCGAATAGCAGCATTTGCCAATATTCGTCAGATTATCACACTATAACATGCTGTGACTTAGAAATGACAATACATATTTATAGACACTTAAAATGATGATATCAAATATCCCCAATTACAATTAGGAATATACCAACATGTAGTAGAACAACAAGATATCGAAGACGTAGAATAGGCGATATGACGACATGGCATCCACGGTCTTCTTGAAAGGGTGGGGGGTTCCGTTATGGTAACTCGACGTCATGGACAATGCCAAAGTAGTAAACAACATTACTATCCGGTAGCAAGTGGCGGTGATGTACTAGCAGATGCAGTATGCCCAATGTGTATTGCAACTTTTGACACAGCTTGTCTCTCTTACACTCAACGCAATTTATAGTACAATGTTTCTAACTTTCTGTAATCGATGCTGCTGTCAGGTATAATGAAATCTGTCATGTCTGGATGCTGAACAGTTAGAGATTAAAATTGTACAACTGCAAAATCACCTCTACCTCAAAGCCCACAAGGCTGCAGCAAACTTTTGGTGCCTTGTTGACACGGAAAAGTACAGTGGTGAATGCGCAGCAGCTATACGCGAGAGTATTGAACAGTAATTTGGAGAACGTCAGTTTTCGTACTTGAACTTACTTCCAAATCATCTTTTATGGATTTGCGGATTTGTAGGTCGTGGCAATGAATTCAGTGGTGAGGTAAATAAACAACAAATACGCAAACTGAAGACTCGTACATACTACTCAGTTTTCAAAACTCACAACTAGAACAGAACTAGACGAGTCGTCGGCTTAGCCCCTCCGCACGCCACTACATACGACGTGTACCGCCAGAACAGTCACAATTCGGCTGGTTCTCAGCAGCGAATGTTGCCAAGACGGGCGTGCCATCGCGAACCATGTGAGTTAAGTATGTATCTTGCCCTCCCTCAAACCGCTGAGCCTGGAATCACAAATCTACGACGTTCAAGTCCTCATTCACATACAATCATTAAGGTTCTCCATACAATAACCCGCGGTAGTACTCTTCCACCGAGAGCGGAGAATCACGGAAACCTGCGTGTTCTTCTGAGCTTCAACCATCAATTCCAGCCAAGTGCACGGGGTAAATGTGTGTGTATGTAACAAACCGATGTACACAGTAGGAAAGAAATCATGTTGAATTGTGCGAATAAAAAATCGAAATCTGTGTCAATGTAGGTAAAATAGTTATTTCATACTGTAGTGTGAAGATATGGCGTTTTTAAATATTGGCATTCCGGCCCTGGCTGACATAGCCTACTTAGTACCCCTTACACGAGGTTGGAGAGATAGCGTAGGCTAGTGGTATAATCCACAGCTGCAACACCAATCGGTTGCGGGTGTGCCTTTGCCTTCTTTGCTCTCCGTCGATGAAAACAAGGAATGAAGGCTAGAGCGGTTTCCTTCACAACAAAGCAGTCATGCTTTAGATTTTTTTGTTTTTTTTTTCATCATTGATTTCGTTACTTAACATGCCCTGAATTGATAATAAAACATTATTTGCCAACCAACTTACAACGCACTTCCAGAATCACCGTTAGCAGACTCCTTAGCCATCTAATGAGCAAGCTTCTGCTGTCGTGATCATTGCTGAAGTATAGCTGGTTAACCAATCAACGGGCTTGGTTTCGTCATTACTAGTCTTCTGGTCGTTTCGTGGTCGGTGGCACGCCCACTCTTCAGCAGTTACTTACAAACGCTTTGCGCAAAATCTTAACGACTTTCCTGTGATCTTCGTGCAGGCTATTGTGTTTTTGTTTATCAATAATAATCTATAAAATGAGACAGTATACAACGGAGCATTTTGGAGATTTTGCACATTTTGGAAAACCCTAATATACATAAGTGAAACCAACCCCTCCTCGCCACCTCATCCGCGTCAGCGGTGTCTTACAAAAGCCTAGAGGTGGGCCGTGCTATAAATCGGCAGTTACGGAAAATAAGAAGAATATCGGCCTGGTGTAAATGACCATAGTAGTCGACAAACACCATGAATACCACAAACCAACCAAC
>ATSW01008425.1:0-17588 GCA_000444245.1 Botryllus schlosseri | reverse complement strand
ATCCGACTCAGCACTGTTTACCGCTACTTATCTGCTGCATTGGATGTCCGTTGAGAGAATCAGCTTTTCTCGCCTAAACGCGCGAAGCGCGAGAAATGTCTTTAGTCTCACGACTGAATCGGTCAATATGATCGGAAATTGCATGTATTGCTATCAATTTTCATCCTGTCTCTGTTCACGTAATCTGATTTACCGGCAGAGCTGAGTGAGGTGTGTTTGAAAAGGTATAGGCAGCCTCAATAGTAATTAAACATCTCCGGCGGTATACCCGTTGGCAGCAACGTAACTGCACTTCGCCAGGACCCCGGGCTCCCATAGGGTGATAACCTGACCCCGCATCACGTTGTTCGCTTTTGCCACAAAATTAAACTGTTTAGTGAGACAGCGCGACGCGCGAATATTTCGATAATTCATGATAAAATCGGTGAATAAGATCGGGAATTGCATTGTTGTCCTCTTTGCCCACGTAATCAGATTTACCGGTAGAGCTGAGTGAGAGGTGTCTTTGAAACTGCTGACCCCGTAAAATTAAACATCTTCGGGCGGGCGGACGCCTGGGTACGACTTCTTTACGTGATGTTATTTCGTGACCTCCTGTCTGCTATATCAAAAAATGTAGAATTGCCCAAACCTTCTAAACTGAAAGATCACACGATTTCAGATTGGCATTTCTTCACTGGCATATAATTTTCTTTCCTGCGGGATGGTATTTGTCTTGTGAGGTATGATTGTCAAGACAAGAACATTCGGCGCCAGTCATTTAGGCGCCTATATGGACAATTAAACCTATATGTATTTTGTTTATATAACGAAGTTTTTGGTATTTCGAAGTTTTTTGTCAGCATAAAAGCAGTCCTTCACGGCCAAGGCTTTCTCGCCGCCGATCGTTCTGACACAATTCTTGGAGTCACATGTTACATGGCCTGAGACTGTTGTGTTGCGGTCATGGCCAACGCTGATATACC
Organism: Botryllus schlosseri; assembly: GCA_000444245.1. Lineage (NCBI taxonomy): Eukaryota > Metazoa > Chordata > Ascidiacea > Stolidobranchia > Styelidae > Botryllus > Botryllus schlosseri. Next base: position 16,623 of record ATSW01008425.1, on the reverse strand, counting down.
CATTTCTATAAATCTTGCGTATTTTTTCTTGGGGAAGAGATCCCAATAATCAAGATATGTGGCAAATCGAAATCGCACATAGCGCGAAAATTTTCGAAAAAGTTGCATAAATTTTCAAAAAATACTCTGTAATTTATGCTAATTCACGAAATAATTTTGGGCCCCCTTCGAGCTCGGCCCCCCTCAATTGGGGGGTTTGGGGTGCGGCAGTTACGGCCCTGACTATAGGACTACCAATTATGCTGCTTTTAGCCTGCTAAGCAGTATGCATCTCGGCGTATTCAACCGTGAGTCACGTGTTGCACATTTAGTTTACATCATCATCATCATCATCATCATTGGTTTATTAGCAATTTCATCAGTTCAATACACCACAAAAAATGCGATAAAATGAATAGACAGGAAGATGTCGAAGCGACTTGGATTTGTCAATGGAATCGGACACCCACCTTGGCCTAGGCGTAGTAAAGAGGAGGCATGCACACTGAATGAAAGTAAAGAATACAGTATAGAAAAAGAAAGCGACAAGAAATAGGGTTACCATAGGGTTACCATACGTCCTCTTTTAAGATGATTCGTCCTCTTTTTTGATTTTTTTGTAAAAATTGTTCTCGGAGGACGCCCAAATGTCTTCTTTTTTGAGATTTTGTCTTATTTTTTGAGGATTTAGGTTACATATAGGGCCAAATTCGACTGATATACATTAAGTCAGCACTGCAGGAACGCTACGGCGGCTATTTCGGGAGCTTGACAGGAAAGTTGACCTTTTTTCGGTCAACCACCTGTTAATGTGAAAGAAAAACTGTATTTTCCGGGAAATGAGCCTCCTTTTCTTTTTTAGTCAAGCGACCACGAAGTGGGAAAAATTTACCATTTTTTCAGGATTTTCCTCCAGTTTTGAAAGTTATCAATACCTATTTATATCTATAGCTACTGCTCGTTCAACTGGAAAGTTAGGGCACATTGCATTGAAACAGCAGCGACGTAACGTTAGCAGTCTATACTCAAAACTTTCCTACAATTCTATAATTAAAAACTACAGAGGCCAAGCCGAGCAAGAGTATTTTATAAAAATAAATGTCATGTATAGTCATACCTCGATTTCCTAATATATTTTGGGGGCCGCAAGAAGGCTATCTGGGGGCCGCATGCGGCTCTCGAGGCCGCACTTGGGAATCACTGTTATAGACGAACATGAAACTTTTATCTCACTGCTGTATTCGATAACCAATCTAAGAATTGTCAGTATACCACCTGTAACAAAAACCCAGTACAGTGACAGAACTTATTTCGCGGGAAGTTTACGTCGAAAATTTTGTCAAATAACAGAAATATTAAATTTAAAGTTCGATCAAGAGTAGATTACTCGCGTCGTATGTTTATTTTACTTCACCAAACGTCTGTAAAATAATATGTTCTGCTTACATGCCAAAAAAGTAGGGCTGGGCACAATGATTCGAGTACTCGAATCTGAATCGAGTAATAATTTTAATTATTCGAGTCGAGTTGTAGAAGACGAATTTTCGAGTACTGAAATTATGCGCTTCTCACCACTGAAAGTTAATTAAACAACGAGAATTATAGTGTCGATTCAAACTTTCACTGTTGAAGCCTTGATTGGCGGTATCGTAACATACGAAACATATAGTACCAAACCAAGAAGGCTACGAGCGCGTACGAGCGTCTGCGTATGGTGTGCTAGTGTACAGCACATTGACGTATTTGGCTGTATTGAAGATTCGCCTTGGATTATGTAATTAAACTGATTTAAATGGCGCAACGTGGGACTTGTCTGTAACGTGCTAGCAACCGTCCGTCGCCAGGAGAGGTTCCGGAACCCGAACACTCTTTACGACGTCCCCGTTAAGCAGTTAGCGCCGAATCGCGGACACTACAACAGCTAGGATAATGGACAGGATCAATTCAAAACCGGCATAAAAGCAGTGAAATAGGTATAACGTCCGGGTCATTCGGGAGTCGAATGAGAGCAATGACAGTTTTTTTTCCTTTATTAGTCAACTCAACAAAATTTCCAGATATATTGCAAAACCTGCTGTTTTAAGTTTCGATCAACTAACGTTTATGAATTGGCAAGTGTCCTTTCCCGATTCCAGAATATGGTAACCCCAGCGTTGACACTCAAATAGAAGCAACATTGTAAGCAAGCTTCCACTCAATTGCAAGTTGAATTATGGATTTCTACGAAATGTCCGAACCATTTCAAGTAGAGGTGATAAATCAGATATGACTGAAGTACTATCAAAAATTAGATTTGGTCGCACACTCCTAGCAATTACCAGAGCTAGATTACTGATTGCCTAACAAATATATAGAATCTTTGAAAATATATTCACCATTCAATGTTTGTACAGGAATATTTTACGCGGTTGTTACAATTGTTCTCATATATTCCCAACAACTTTCTACATTTCACAATCTAAATACGCTCCGACGGGCATTGCGAGAACGAGATCGGAAGAATTACATTCATTTTAGACAACCCATTTATTATAAGAAGAAACTGGTATTTCAGGAGTCGAGTCGGAAAAATTAACCTTTTCCTAGTCAACTCGATATAGTTATCGAAAAAATTTTCAAATCCGCCGATTTCTCCACCAGCTTTTAAAACTTTTGAAAATAGTCGTCTTTATCGGATCTCAAAATATGGTGACCCTACTTGAACACATTTGTCACGACAATTCTAATTTTATGCGCATTTATTAAATTATCTAGGAAAATTACTAAAACGACAATAGATGATTGGGGTGTGTTTCCGCTGCCTGCCTTGAACGTAAGATCCGCTTCCCTTATCACCGCTAAACGTAGAGTTTGAATCGGTTTCGATAGAAGACCCGGGCTCTGATAGAGAGTCAGAGTGTTTGCTTGAGGGTAGAGGAGACGATGCACGTTCTCTTTCTGACTTCAAGTTCGGGATATTCTTAATCTTTGCTGTATCCGCGAATTTCACCTCCTGAGCCGAAAATCCACCTTCCTCGTTACGACTTATATCGGACGTATCCGATTCGGGAAGAGACTTGAAATCCGCACTAGGAATGTATTCGTCGACAATTTTTTTCTCCTCCGATTTGTACGTCGGTTTGCATTTTACATCTTGAGATGGTTGTTTTTCAGAATCTGACTTTTTCTTTACTTCTGGAGTCGGGGGAAAGCCTGGTTGTTCAACGACGTTTGAAAGCGATTGTACGTGCTTAAGACTAATCGGAAGATCTTCATCGACTACAACAGGCAAAACGCGTCTCCTGCGATCAAACATCCTATCGCTCGCCCTGTTTTTAAAGTATCTTTCATACAAATCTCTCAAAACGCGCGACGGCTTATTGCGACGCGGCTCCGCATTCTGAACAGCTTTAAACCCTTCCGCTAAAACGGGCCGGAATATCGCAGACTTTTGCATCAGCGACGGGCTGCTCTTCATAAACACGGGGTTGTTACAGAACGCCGGTCGTATTCTGAAAGGAATGTCCACGAGTCAAGATAAATCCATCAGCAGCAGGGCACAGGCTTGTAAATACTTTTGGTTTTTCAAAAGGCGTATGCAGAACTAGAACTACTCACTTTTCTGAATGGGCAATTAGAACGACAGCTTCTCACTTTTCAAAACTCGCAACTGAAACTACAATTTGGAAGTCAACTTTCATCAAAATACGCCAACCTAGTTTGTGCCAACAAAATGAGTTGATGCATCACTTGAAAATACTACGTTGATATGCATGTGATGTCCTACATGATGATACGATTGTTGATATTCAGAATTATTTTCAATACTCTATTACTTGCAAACGAATTTACTATGAAGAACCCTCATGTCGTCATCACTTATTCAATCAATACTAACATGACCTGATGCGAGATTTTTGTTTCTCAAAAAAGCAGTTTGTCAAGCCTAAAAATCGTACTTTTGTGTAACGGAAATATTTTTTCTCCTCTACCAATTTCTCTTTTTAGCAAGATGAGAGAGGAGTGTAAATCTAGTAAATTTGTCCTTGAAAAGCTTGACTACAATACTCATTTCTATCTGATCTCTTTTGACTTGCAAATGGAGAATTTCCTGCGGTGTCAGCAAATTGGGTATACCTAGTAATTCTTTCAAAAGAGAAGCTTAAAGCTGGTAGCTTTGATGGGCTCCAGCATGAAATTCCTTCTAGAATGTAGTAAATAAAACTTTTTGGAAGATCACAAAGCACCCAACTACAGACAATTGCTCCAAAATTGGTATCTCGATACGGAAAACTTGGAGCAAACTGAAGCATGAGCATATAAGTTCAGTTCCTGTTCAGTAATCTTGATATATTTTCGGAGCATTTTGATGGTTATAGTGAAGAGCAAAGGGAAAGCTTCCACCAAAACAACAAAAGAAATATATCAGGGTAGATGACATGAACATATTATGGCGTATTATTGCTTACAAGCTAAAATCGTACAAGGAACAATGTTGTTTCCAACTACATAATTAATATTATATTCCAACTTAATATTTTGAAGTTACAATAAGTGATTGACATAAGACCGATTAAATTAATGCGACATTATTTGAGTAGTTGGATAGATACTTATATATAGAATTTAAGTATATTATGAGCATGATATCCATGAAAGTCTCCAACTATGATAAATCTAACGCCCCTAAATATAATTCTGTTGCAATTTTTTTTATTATTTGAAACAGTCTTCTGAGTGTAAAAATAACAAGTAACGGTAGATTGAATTTCTGAGCTTTATAATACGATTGGGCGTATATTTATCTAGCCCATACAGTGAAATCATGAGATTTTAGTTAGAAATAGCCCCATGGGTACCTCCGAATCTAGAGACTGTTTGAGAAAAGCTTGAAATCAGTGCAATTCAGAAACGCCAATACGACGACATAAAAACACGTGTTGACCTGTGTTAGTAACTAAATAGATTGTACAAGTCTGACAAAGCAGCGTCACTGACCTGCGTATGAACTGTATCCAAGACACGCAAACGCACTTTAACGGTTCCAGTATCAATATCAAGCACAACACCGCCACTGTGATGGAGAGCAGTACGGTGTAATCGCCGGGAGAGTAAAACAGAGGTATCAGACTTGCGCCGATACCAAAGCACACTGAAAAATAAAATAGTCTTTAATGTTCAAGAGCTGGCCCAACCGTCACTCCCGAGGACTGTGGCGGGAGGTTGGAACTCGCGTGATGTTCCAATGCACCTATCTATCCCACATTTGCCAACATATGGAATATTCGAAAATGTTCCATTTTCATGATACCACACATAAATTTTAGCCCAGAGTTAGACACGGTATTTTACACCAGTGGTTCTCAACCCTTTTGAATTCGTGTTCGGCAAAACTTCATAATAAATGATGTGGACCGGTGAAGCATCAAGAACGAAAACTCCCGCTGCATGTAATCACAAAGACTGCATGAAACTTCAGATGATGATGCATTTTTAATACTGGATATTTATACGTGGTTCTATTGAAGTTTCTGCAAGCTCGGGACGTCCTGTTAATGGCCACTAAACTATGACTGTAATTGATCGGTGTCCTTTAAAAGAAATGTGACTTTGCTATCTGCTATAGCCCTTATACTGCCAAATGTCGTGTAATTGTAGTCGTAATTCAATGAAGTTTTTTTGAAGTCCCCGCAGCCTTCACATATACCCTGTCCGAGACGAATTGTAGGCTACTTTCAAACATTTAAAAAATAGATAAATTAATAACTAACCTTCTTTTCTTGTATCAATGCGGCTATTAGTTGGAATTGAACCAATTTGATGTGCAACCTTTCATTAGGTAACCAAACAACTTTATCAATTAGCCAGTACAATTTCAGAAAAAAAGTAATTTTTGAACACGCCTATTGGACACGCGCCAAACTTCTTGCATTCTGGAATTGAGATATTAAATTCTCATCTGTTGGACTAGTAACAAACCTGCTACAGACCGACGGTTCAGAACCAATGTTTTACACCCAATCCCGAATAGGATTGGGTTTGAAAATATAGAATCCGTTAACCCTTTGTAATCGGCTGGCCTACTGACCAAAATTTTACTGCATCCACAAAAAAGACGGTAAAATGTCATCCATATGGCTTAAACGGACGCCCAATATATTGCCGTAAACCTGAAGTAGCCGCCTAGCGGTCTGAGATACTCTTACGGCTCAGACGCCAGAGGGAATAGCGGTGTGCGAGAAAATGTTCTCGATTTCTTGAAAATAAAATACAATTTTGTTCTTCTATATCTGCTGACGTCATACTTAGGTCCTCTATTGGTATATGACCACCTGATTGCGTTCCGCATGAATCTCTACGTTCCAACGAGACATTACACGCTACTATAGCGCTTCTTAGCCCAGCGCTATGATCTTGGAAAGGTAGACATGTTGAGCACGAATCACGCGGCCGCCGCCGATGAGTAATCGATTACGTAATCACGTAATCTCGCGGAAGGCAATTCACTTCCAATTCTACATAACATAGTAACTATTTTATATATATCCATGCTATTGCAGTGGTATCAACCCAAGTGGCTTGTTATATGTAATTTGCAACGGCATAACTGTTTCGCAAGTATACAGATATTGGTTTATTCGACACTGCCCAGTGCCCATGTACGCTCGAGAAGTCATTTCATGTGATGCATTATTGCTTTATTTCACATCAATTTGAACTGTATTCCACACGGCTAATGTTCCATGTATGATCAACAGTAGTTATAGAAGCCAACAGTAACTTCGTGTGCCATCTAAACAGATGTATACCTGCCTCTTTATGATGTTGTTATTACAGGCTCAGGTACCAAAATAGCCTAACTCTCACGCTTATTTGTGTAGTGTTAGGGCTGGTGTCGGCTTTTGTTATACAATACTAAACCCAATGATAGGGATATTGATGAATATACCAGGATAATGACCAACCATATGTACAATTTGCAATTGCCCGAAGCAATTGTACATCTCTGATTGAAGCCGCAACGAGTCGGATGAACTTACGCAGCCATGATTTTCACGTAATAAGGTATTGCTTTCTTTCACGTCGATTTGAAACATCTCTGCGTGCTAATCTTTGATATAAGGACTTTCAAAGAATAGTATGACCAACGACAAGTCATAGAAGATAACTGTAATTGGTTATATGACGTCTAGAACGGAAGATACAATGGTTTATATTCCAGGCGTTCATTCAAGCGAACATCATTATAAATTCAATTTCGCGGGAAACGTTTTTGCGTGTTCAATCTGCATTTCAAGCAGGATATACATTGATATAATAGGTTGTACATGGTCTTATGTATGCGTATTCATAATAACGCGAAACAATAACTTCATATTGTTAATTTATTCGCTAAAAGCTTTTCGACTAACTCTCATAATCATAATAGCTATCCATATAAATCGATTGTTACAGTTTAGAAAGTAATGCAGGTCGAGCTATCTTAGTACAAATAACGACTCCTCCGTGTTAAACAATCGCGGTCCAGTATACTGGACCGCCGGTCGCAAAGGGTTAATATTTGTGCGTCGAATATATAAGAGGTCGTCAGGAAGGAAGTCCTACTTTTCAGAGCACCGTAGCCCTGCTCAAGTCAGGAATGTAATGACTTGAGTCAATTTCAATTTGAGTATTGACTCGACATGTACTCAAGTCATTGTGCATGACTCGAAACAAGGACGTCCAAGACATACATTTCACAGTAACTTTGAAGAATAGTCAAGACACCACATGATTGGTATTTGGTCTATCAGTCCTGATACTTGGAAAACAGGGCCAGAAACTGTTGGGACTGAGGAAAATTGCGACATTATGAATGCGAGCCATTCTATATCACCAGAGCAGACTTGGACTTGACTCGGTGGTGAATTAAAAATGACTCGAATCAAAACTATAAAAATGAGATTGACTTATGACTCGGAACCTTGTGACTTGGTTACAACCCTGACTCGGCCAGACTTTGCCTATTTGCATCGCTTACTCGAGTGGCTATGTTTTTTTAGAAACAGTGGCTCTTGCCGCCAGTCCGGCGGGGCAAGTTTCCTGCATGTCTGCCTAAGATATTACACTTTTATATCTCAATTTCAAAGTGGAAGAAGTTATTCATCAACATCAAATTATATATTGATTTTGAAATTAGAAACGTATTTATCTGCAAGCCGTCTTAATATAGTGTTGATGGACTTTTTTTGACTTACCTTATGTCACAATTCGGCAAGTGTTGCACTAAAATGTTTAAAAGCAGCCTGCAACTGGTTTAGGAACAGTTATATGTGAAAACTATGAACCCAAACCTAGAAATTTACAGAATTACTTCTATCCATACTTCAGAGTACTATTTTGACGTAATGACTAAGAAAAACCACGGCTAGTGCCACGTACCAACTGACAGCACCACAATAAGTCGAACGACAACTCCCGAGTAATATCCGATGCTGGCGTTCTTCCAGCTAACTAAAGTCTTTATGTTCCCGTGGAAGGCTTCCACCATTTCCAACCTGTAAGGAAACAGACGAAATATGGTGCGTCTATCAATAGTCTTTCACTGACGAACATACTCGTTCATCTCCTCGCCAAAGATGTATTGCAGCATTCCGCGACCCTTTTCAGCTTGGAGAGCCTGTCTCGTGTGGTCTTCGGGCTCGATGCTCTGTTATCAATGCAATGGAAGCTCATGAACGGGCGGCAACGCAGAGACAAGAATATTTTCAAATTTACCTAATTACTTACAACAGCTATACAATTAGCGTTGTAACTACGCATTTTCTTTCAAATATACTCACAATCTTAGTGACACAGTCTTTGTCACATTCAATTGCAACGATGCATTTTCTTTCAAATATGATTAGAATTTGAATTGCAACTGTACAGTTTTCGTCAAATTAGATTAGGATTAGAATTGTAACTATACCTTTTCTTTCAAATATGATTGGAATTGTAATTGTAACAATACATTTTTCTTCAAATTAGATTAAAATCAGAATTGTAATTACACATTTTCTTTCAAGTATGATTAGAATTAGAATTGTAGCTATACTGGTTTTGCCAAATTAGATCAGAGTTACAATTGTAACTATACAGTTTTCCCCCACTTAGATTAAAATCAGAATTTTAAATAGGGATTTTCTTTCAAATGTGATTAGAATTAGAATTGTAACTATTCAGTTTTCATCAAATTAGATTAAAATTAGGATTTTAACTACGCATTTTCTTCCAAATATGATTAAAATCTGAATTGTAAATACACGTTTTCTTTCAAATATGATTAGAATAAGTATTGCAACTATTCAGTTTTCATCAAATTAGATTAAAATTAGGATTGTAACTATTCAGTTTTCTTCAAATTAGATTAAAATTAGGATTGTAACTATTCAGTTTTCATCAAATTAGATTAAAATTAGGATTGTAACTACGCATTTTCTTCCAAATATGATTAGAATCAGAATTGTAAATACACATTTTCTGCCAAATGTGATTAGTATTAAAATTGTAACTATATTGTTTTCGTCAAATTAGAATTTAAATTAGAATTGCAACTAAGCATTTTCTTCGAATATGATTAGTATTAGAACTGTAGTTATACAGTTTTTGGTCAAATTAGACTAAGATTACAATTTTCTTTCAAATTGGATTAGAATTAGCATTGTCACGATGCATTAAAATATTATTAGAATTAGAATTTTGCCAATACAGTTTTTGTCGATAATTAGAATAAAATTAAAATTATAACGATGCATTTTCTTTCAAATATGGTTAGAATCGTAGCTAGTCATCGTCAAATCTAATTTGAATTACAATTGTAGCAACACATTTTTTTCAAATTATACAGTTGGTATACTGGTTGGGATGGCAAAAAAGGATACATATTTCCAACAATCCAACATAGCAAACAAATACTCACGGCAGTCGATGTCACTTTAAACACATCGTGGAAATGCCTTGGCAGCTTGCGTTCTCCTTTATCCGCACCTATTCGTGTCACTTTCATTTTTCTCAACACTTGCTGTTGGCTGAAACATCAACATGGCAACGATATATCGGGTAAATAAAGCATTTTTATAGAACTTAAGACTCAGGAACTTATGCGAAGTACTTGATTTTCGAAATCCACAACTAGAACTAAAACTACTCTCTTTTTTAAATTCGCAACTAGAACTAGCACTAACGAACTTTAAAAATCCACAACTAAATAACGAAAACCCAACTAACTCGATACCTTTTCGAAAACAACTTAATAAATAATTGGTTTTACCGGAATTGGATAGGTTCAGTACAAGATAGGTGCAGTTCAAGTTTGAAATAGGAAGGTTTCGATAAAATAAACCCAGTGATCAACTCCAAGTCCAGTATTTGAGATCTAATTTCATGCTGGTGACGTCATGTTCTGTGATACGATTGTTGATGTTCAATGTTCTTTCCAATTCTCTACTAGTTGCTGACGATTACCCCTGACGAGTGTCAGCCGATAATATTCGGGTTCATTTCAATATGAATACCGGTATACTATTCAATTGTTTACCGAAGTTCTCTACATCCAAGAAGCTCTTGCAATTACAAGTATAAGTAGCCATTCGCAGGACATGTAAAACTAGTTGATTTACACGAGGGGTCACAAGCTGTTAGATTTTTATCTGAGGTGGCTACTCTCAATTTGCGAGAGGCATTTTCGCATCTAAAGCAAATTCACTTAAAACACTGCAAATCGATGAAATCTCGAAAATATATTCAGGTATGATTTCATGTGGATCTAGTACCAACTTCTCTAGTAAACCTATCCAAAAAATTACTATCAATGATACAAACTGCCCTTTCACTAGCAGCCCCCAGCAGAGGCCGGAAAGATCGCTTAATGGGTTTATCGCCAAAATCACCTTCGAAACCATCAGATTTGACAATATCAACAACAAAAAATCGCCCAGATCACGAAGAAAAGAGTTTTGTAGGTAAGTAATTTCCGTAAACAACAGAACACTATATCTATATTGAAATAAACCAGAATATTTGAGGCTGACACTTGTCTGGAAGAAACGTCAGTAACTAGCAGAGTATTCAAAAGAATTTTGGACATCAACACTCACATCAGCAATTATCACATAATCTTTTTTATGCCTGTGAATTCATATTAGGTGATACAAGTGTTGATATGCACAGTTCTTCTGAAATCCCTACTGGTTGCTGGCGAAAATATTCAAGTTTATTTCAATACGAACGTATTATTCAATTCCATACTGAAGTTTAATTCCTCCAACAAGACTCATTTTTTTGTACTTAGGACGCTGATGATGAAGATGACTTAAGGTATAGACCTATTACTGGTCAGCAACCTTTAACACTAGAACGATCAAGTGGCTTTTTTGACGCATTTTCATTTTTGAAGAGCTTGCATTCAGTCAAATCCTACGCTGTTCGGCTGAAACTTCTTGACTTTTATTTATTTTATGTAGGCCACCTTACCTATGATTTTCATCACTCATCTAGTACAAATAAAATTGTTATACACAGAACTACCTACAACTACCGAGTGGCTTTTTTGACGCATTTCAGTTTTTCTACCTTAAAGCATCGCAGTTTCATATTCTTGAAAGTGGTTATGTATCTGCTAAACGCAGAAGAGTCGTTTGTAACAACAGAACTTTGTTAATATCGACTTGGACTAACTGTCTTAGCAACAACATCCCTTGTAATAGAAGGCCGTGGACCTTCCTCGTTCGGAGTCACCAAAGCTCTGTAATATAATATTTCTGAAGCTCAGCGTGTTACAGGACCTGACATTTGAAATGTACCATTAGACCAAGCCGATATGTCTATTGTCCATACTAATATACTAGGGTTGTACAAGGGCAAAGGGCCTTTGCTCTGGTCTGCGAGATGGATCTTCGGGGGGAGAGGGAGCTGGATCTACTAAATTGAATGCATATGAGGACTGAGGGCATGAGTGCATTATGTTTAGTCAGACCCTCTCGAGGAACAGGTTTATGGAACTCATGAGCTTTCTATTGACATATGGAGTAAAGAAAGGTGTAGACTCGATGAAAATAATATTGTTTTCGTTTATTACATGGTCGAAATGCCAGGAAATAATTGGGGTAAAATGTCAGATGGTGGACGCTGCAGCTACCAAGTATTTGTACAAGAGCGTCTCATATTTAGGCCAGGATAGGACAGGACACCTCTTCTATAATCTATACATTTGCAAAGCATGGTAATGTGAAGAGTCTGGTGTAATCCATCTTGAAACAATGTTACGTGAATGTAGCTGTATACGCTTGGAGAAGCAAACGAAGTCCCAGTTGACACTATTGTCAAAAGTTGCTTGAAGCTACCCAGGACCAGAAGGAACACAGGCAGCTTCATGTAGCCACACTTTTCAAAGCTATCATCTTATTGATAAGCGTAACGGCGAGATGCCAGTGTAGAGATCGAAGTTGTACACATATATGTTGAGTTCACTCCAACCGGAGGTAACTGTTTCCTTCAGAAACAACACAAACAAGAAACCATGGACGGTTAAATGTTATAACGAAACAAAACCAGGGGGATATTATTGGCCAGGTTGCAAGGCAGTATTCTATGAGTGAACCACCAAGTCGACGATGGTCCGTGCATGTTTTCTTAGAATGTGAATGATCTTCTACCTGCAACAATGCCGATACTATAAAAATATGCAAATCGAGGATTAGTTGCGAGATTGCATCATGCAAATCTTATCTGATAAGCTTTGTGATATGTCACCAATAACCAAGAATGGTGATGTGGCTAAAGTGGATCTGGAACCTACTCCAAATTTTTGAAGGACGCGCTCAAATACCAAATGCGCACCAGAACAACACTTATATGTTACACCAAAAAACGGCGATTTGTTATATAAGTGTTGCACTAAGGTGTGACTAAAATATTGCAAGTAGCTGTGAGCGCAATAAAAAAGGTTTCTGATGCCGTTTGTTGAGATTTATGTTTATTTTTAGCTCCGTTGAATGCATTTAATCGAAGAAAATTCAACATGCATCAAAAAAGCCACAAGGTAGTTCTAGGTAGTTCGAAGTTCCAGTAGTTCTAGTGTTAATAATCAAAGTCACAATATGGCATTCTCTATTGGGGTGTTGTAATAGCCTACCCTACTCAGTAAATCATCACCAACCAATCATGCATACTAACATGATTTTTTCTCGAAATGTCCGAATATTGGCCTGCGCCCTCGTGCTGCCTTCAGTTCCACTTTTGAGGGACCCGTACGCACTCGGCTTGAGATACCGCGAAACTTTTGTTGCCGATTCCAGATCACTTGTCTCAGCGTCCAATTCGGAAGAATTCAGGCTTGAACGCAGGTCGCTCACTGAAGAATACATCTGATACTGTCCGGCACTGGGTTGCATGTTCTGTTTCTTGGCGGGTGCTGCGTGGCTCAGCGAACAGTGTTCGTTGTTATTTGTGTCAAGCTGCAAAAGCAGATTATATCAAAGACTATTGAAGATCATAACTTGAACAGTGTGCCTTACAAGATTGCGTAAAAAAGTTGATCAATTTTTCTTACCAGGAAATTGAGCACAATGATGCTAAAGAGGAAAAGTTATGGCATTATAAGTAGGCCTAAGAATCAAAATAAGACGGGATAAGCACAATTCGTCAATTGCAAGCATGTATGAACACTACTTTCTACTTATAAAATATGAATTGTAAAAATCAGGGTTCTAATGACCCAAGTCATGACTCGTCTCGAGTCATGATTTTTTGGTGACTCGACACGAGTCATTTTGCATGACTCAAACCAAGTCATAAGACTTGAGACTATGACAGTCAAGACAGACATTTAATTGTAACTTCGAAGAATAGTAAAGTTACAACATTATTGGTATTTCGTCTATCAGACGCGGTACTTGGAAAATAGAGCCAGAAACTGTTAAGAATGAGGAAAATTAATACATTATGAATGGAGCCACTATTTATCACTCGAGCAGAGTCGACAAAAGTGGCTTGAACCTGATTGAACTAAAAACCAAACAGTAATTCGACTCAGCCCTCTACCAGCTGACTTTGACTTGACTTGGTGGTGAATTGAAAATGACTCGACTTGACTTGAGACAGTACTATAAAAGTACCTGTGACTCGGAACCTTGTGACTTGGTTACAAAACCTTGCCGAAGAGTTTTAAAACTCAGTTGAACATGCCTTCAACTCAATACTGAACAGTAAACATCATGACTTGGACTCGAGTCTAGCATTATGACTCTGACTCGACCTGTTGGTCACAGATTTAAACTGGGACTTGACTAGAGTCGAAACTTTAACAGTGAAATTGACTTGGTTACAACGCTCACCTCATGGTAGGAAACTATATCTTCCGCACAATGCTCTTGTACACATTTTTGCGGCGGCTGGTTCACATGCGATACTGGTTCTACTTTCTTTAATAACCGAACGGTTTCCTCGTCAGCTAAGTCAGACGTGAGCTTTACCAAATCTGCAGCTTCCTCCAGGTCGTCGTGTATGTTACGACGGAGCCTTTCGAACGAAATCAAGACGTCGTCCAACGTGGCTCGACTGTCGTCGCGGCCTCTCTTGAGTAGCGCGGTGATGTGACGCTTCACGTTCGTCGTTTCGTCATCGCTTGCCGAATACTCTGGACAGGCAGATACCACCGATATCATTGCTAAAAGACTTGGAAAACTAGATAGTATAGTTGTCAAATTAGGACAGTGGTTCTTAACACGTGTGCCGTGAGAATATGTAGTAAATAAGGTCGACTTGTAACAAAAATTGAGGTATGAAAATATCAAAATGCATGCACAGGCGTTAGGCAGTTCCATTTGCAATGGTTCGAATATTTTTACCAGTGAATTAGACGTCGAAAATTTCGAGCTTGAGGGATCCATCTAAGCGACTAACGTAAAATTACCAGTGACGCTACTATTAATCATATTGAAATGAATGACACTCGTCATGGGTACGGTAATCGTTATTTCCAATTCTCTACTAATTGCTCACGATTACCCCTGACGAGAGTCAGCCGGAATATTTGGATTCATTTAAATATGAATACACTAATCAATTGTGCATTGATGTTCTGTACTGCCAAGATGCTCTAACTGCTGGGCGCAATTTTTTAAAAATAAATTTAGTTTCCGTGATTCTAGGGCTTGTTCAGCAGTTGTCATGACGATTTCACACATAAAATTGCAATTTGTTTGTACGTCAGATTAGCATAGCGGCGAGATGCCGGTCACCAATTCTAACAGCATGTACAAATGACTATGCGACCTCAGCGGAGATCGCACCCCGCTGTGCACTGTCAACTCTCGTTAATTCACAGTACTGATATCAGTCGAAAGTGTGACAGAAAACTACTTTTTTTTTAATACTGATTGAGTGCGTTAGTCTTATTAATGTAGAGAAAATTACGAGAAAATTGAACGTGGTATGGTTCAGTCAAAACGCAATATTGTGATACGAATTGAGGAATTACTCATGATCTATCAGACAATGGAGGTAGAATCAGTAATTCAAAACTGGATAGTTTCAATTTTTGGGGGATGGGAGTGGTTAGTTACATTATTACTTCAGGCGCTACAATTCCTATCTACTGCATACTTTTATATTACCTTCTTTACCATTAGGAAAAAACACAAAGGACGACGTTCGCTTGGTGGTCTTTTCGCTTTTACTTCCCGGCACAGAATTGGCATCACACAGAGTCTCTTTGACGGCTCCCTTGAGATTGTTTGTGGCTGCTTGCGTCAATTCCGCAAAGCGAACAATTCTTGCGATGGTCAGTCTGCCAATGGACTTGTGATTAGTAAGGCAATGGTATTGCCGTCTCGCCAAATTTAACAGGATATGTCACTACCATAGTAAACGCTACTGACGTGATATTACATTGACTATAAAGCAGTGGTAGTCAGCCTTTCTACCTTGGAGCATAAGCATACATCAACACAAAATTTGTCACAGATCCAAGATTCGTCGTACCTGCAAGTGCAGCTATTAAATACGATTATTCTGTTTTTATTTTTTTTATTTTTGAATTCATCAACCTAACTTATCTGATATAATACATAATTAAATGATTCCTATCATTCTAGTAGCGGTCTTCCACCTCTGTATTTAGGGCGTCCGATGAGATTTCAGTCAAAAATCAAAATTAACCCAAATTGTACTCACGACAAATGTATTCAACTCAAAATCAAAAATTGTAAACTTTAATATTTGTTAAATAGATCCAACATTTTCTACCACAATAACTCCGCTTCCACTGGTTGAAATTGAGCAAAAATTGTTGCGCAGCGTTTGTTTTAATTAACCTAACAATTTTACGAAGTAGCAAGTAATATTTTAAAAAAGTCATTTCTGAACAGCCCTAATATTCATAGTGAAATGAACCTGAACATTTTCAGCTGGCACTCGCCAGGGGCAATCGTCAGCAACTAGTAGAGAATTGGAAAGAACACTGTATATCTACAATACAATCGTATCACAAAGTATGACGTAGCCTGAATGAGATTTTGAATAATAGGGGCGAAGAGAGTACAAGCTCAATGCACTACATTTAGATCAGTGGTTCTTAACCTTGCCCCCAGCGCCCCCCAGGGGGCGCTGGCGATTTTGAAGGGGGGCGGAAACGCTCAGGGGGCG
>ATSW01008424.1:0-12035 GCA_000444245.1 Botryllus schlosseri | reverse complement strand
GTCAGCCTAAGGGCAGTCCTGTTCGGCCAAGGTTTTCTCGCGTTGTGCGTTGGCAGTCTCAGACCACGCAAACCACCCATTCTCCTCCTTATTTTTAAACATAATCCCTTCTATTTCTCGTCATCTACACGATTATGACCGAGATACCCAGGGAAACAACTGTAGTCGGAATTCCAACGGCACTTAGATATGTTGTCGTGGTATTGTAACCAGCTCTGTTCGTGATCTACCGAGCGTCCGATATCACAATGGCTACGTCAACCTTGGGATTCCCGGGGTACGAACTCTGCTTGACATCTTGATTCCGAAAGTCCGCGGAGATAATTTCCATTGCAACTGTTTGTAGTCGTCTTTCAATAGCTTTTCTATATTTACCAACTATTGTTACGTGACAGCACACTGTCCGGTTAATACGGTTCAGCAATGGGATAAACGCATTGTCTACACACCATACCATACCTTAAAGTTGCTCTTTAGTTTATAGAGGCCACCGCGTCCGCGTGTGTATCTGTTTGGCGTAAAAAACAACACAACTTATTTGGCGGCACCTGTGATTCGTGCTCATCTGTTCAATCTGTTCATGCTTGTTATTTTAAGTGACGAATCCAGCAGAGGGGCTAAGAGTTGGAAAAGAGCGATAGTGCCTATCGTAGAATTTGATAATTTGAAACTGTGACGTTATTGGTGTCATATAACCATGAGAGTTTCATATTTTTTCTCGCGCAAAGTGTCACTGTCGCAGTTTTAGACCAGTGATTCCCAAGCGCGGCCCTGAGGGCCGCATGCGGCCCCCAGCTAGCCTTCTTGCGGCCCCCCAAAATATTAGGAAATCGAGTTATGACAAAAAATTAAATTTATATTTATAAAATACATTAGCTTGGCTTGGAGTCTGGAGTTTTTAATTAAGATTGCAGGAAAGTCATGAGTAAACTGTTCTCGTTACGACCAGTTGAACGAGCAGTAGCTATAGATATAGGTAAAGACAGGACTGTAACTGCCACACGCCAAACCCCCAATGAAGGGGGGGGGGGCGAGCTCGAACGGGGCTCAAAATTATTTCGTGAATTAGCATAAATTATAGAGTATTCTTCGGAAAATTTATGCATCTTTTTCATTTTTTTTTACTGTAGGCGTGATTTTATGCTACCAAATATCTTGATTTTTGGGTACTCATCCCCAAGGAAAATGCGCAAGATTTATAGAAATGGGCATTGGGCATATCGGCGTTAGCCTGTACCGCGCCACGACGCACAACGCGAGAAAACCTTGGCCGAACAGGACTGCCCTTAGGCTGACCGAAAACGTCGTCATATATACAAAGTACTGTCTTGGCAATCTTAACCTCACGGGACAAATACCATCCGGCAGGGAAAAATTATATTCCAGTGAAGATATACCAATTTGAAATCGTGTGCGTCTCTTAGTTTAGAAGCCTACATTTGGGCGATTCTATTTTTTTTTATATAGCAGACAGGAGGTCACGAAATAACATGTTACGGAATCATACTAATCGGCCCTACAGTTTCCAAAACACCTCACTCAGCTCTACCGGTAAATTTGATTACGTGAGCAGCGAGGACAAGAAATTGATAGTAATATATATGCAATTCTCAATCATGTTGACCGATTTTATCATGAATTATCGAAAATTTTCGCGCTTTGCGCTGGCTCGCTTCACAGAACATCAGCTGGTTTCGTGGCAAAAGTGAACAAGGTGATAGAGATATGTTTATCACCTTATGGGACCCCAAGACCCAAGTTTACTATTTTTATTTTTATTTTTTGGAGGGGGGCTGACGAAGTGCTGTTTCGTTCCTGTCAACGGGTACAAACGCGCGAAGATGTTTATTTATTATTGAAGGGCCCTACCTTTTCAAACACACTTACCTCGGCTCTACCTGTAAAACTGAATACGTGAGCTGAGAGACAATAAAAATTGATGGCAATACTTATGCAATTCCCGATCATATTGACCGATTCAATCATGAATTACAGAAAATTTTCGCGCTTCGCGCGTGTAGGCAATAAAACCTGACTCACTAAATCGCCCCGAAAGCAGCATAATTGGTAATCCTATAGCTCACGACCGAAGCGTCCGCATAATTTGATAGGTCCGGTCTTTATCGAAAGCTAGTTTCGCACTGATTCCAAAAATGCAAATTGAAATCTCGCCAGGCAATAAAACTACTCCGAAATAGCCTGCAAAGGTCGACTGTTCTGAACAATGCGAGCTCAGCAACACAATGACCATAACAATGGCCAATGGTGTCAAGTGATTGATGGGAACAATGCCAATTTTCATATTTTGATGACATTTTGGGTCCGTTTAATTGCCCTGGTATTCGTGCGGCCCCAACCGTGCTCTGAAATTCTAAATTTGACCCTGACACCGAAAAAGCTTGGGAACCACTGCTTTAGACGCTTGTAAGAAGACGAATTTACAACGACAGCAACACACAAAAACCTTCGGTACAAAAGAAATAATTTGCTCGCTGTATATTTCTCATCTCAATTGTACGAACTGTCGATGAGGCTTAAGGGGACACTGCGCTCTAAATGTTATGTTGTCTCAAACAAAAGCTGGAAGTAAAGATCAGCGAGGAATATTAAGGTTTGAAACTTTTTACCGGCACTGGTACCAACCCCAACCGTGGTGTTGTATGGCACAGCTCCTTCATAAAATCGGTAGAAAACTATCTTGGATTCATTCTCTGCCCTGACCGATCGAGAAAATGCAACAGTGAAGAAATGAAGGACGGAAATTTCTCGAAGGGCTAAGAAGCGATTATGCGTCACCCCGATATCACAAAGATTGATTGACTGGAATATTGATACCTTTTGTGAATATCTTTTAGCTGCGGTGTGAATACGGGACTTTATGAGGAAAATGGCTGATGCCTATATATTTTTCACACCATCGACTTTAATGAAGATCATGTCATATTTAAACGATATGAATCAAGCATCAACGTATTGCATCACACACTCCATTCCCACACGAGCATCGCGTGAAAAACGCGAAACAAATACGCACGATAGCCGTTACTCGTCGCGTGATCATCAAACGACGTTTGCGTCACGTACGCATCGAAATGCGCCCGTTCAGAGTGAATGCACCCGTTTTACACAGATTATTGAAGTGACTATTGGATAAACGCCACCAAAATCAATAAACAAAGGTGAGTCGACGGTCTTTTTACAAGTACGAAACACATCCGAATTTCCTCAAAAACAAGATCATTACTGCAGTTTCGCCATCGAGTCACGGCGATCACCGTATGCCGTTGTCTGACAACGTGATCGTACAAATGATTACCGGACACATTGTTCTATTCTTCGTCGATTATGACAGCCTCAGATAAAAATCGGATTACATATTGTCATGAAGTTTACTGGAAAACTTGTGAGATCTGTTTTGGAGACATTTCCCGGAGCATGATACCGGCTGACATCGTGATAATGATCAATGGCGTACATTCGCAACTCGCGCACTACGCCGCGCTAATCCCAACTCCATGGTTGTATGACGGATGAATGAAAGTTTTTTTTCTCTAAACGAGCTTTTTCCTGGTGGTGAGTCATCTAAATGATATCGCCGTATCAAATTAGTAAATCTTTTTCAAACATACAAGCCTATCTCTTCCAATACAAAAGTGCGTTTAAAAAAGCAGTTATGTGATCACCAATTTCTCGTTAGGTATGATGGCGGTGTAGCTAGGATGCGAGGGGGGACGTTTCTGTCCGCAACCGTTGTGATGTTATCCGTTTTCATCATTGTTTTGATATGTTTGACTACCTAAACACTTCCAGCTCGCCCTCCCAGATTTTCTTATATGCTTCGAACTCTATCCCCGAACTCTGTTATTTATTATTATCATCATTATTATTACAAATATTACTGCTGCGGTGATTTTCGCCATTTATGGCCCTATGCGCCAAGGTCGTCAGGAAATTCAAATCAAGCAGTAACTAAGTGAACTTATTGAAACTTATTACGAGCTCAGCAACGGCGGTCGAGAATTGCGACGACGAGAGTAGGTTGCGTAGGGTGAACGGGATATATAACTGATTGCAATAAGTTATTTAAAATTATCGATGAAAGTCGTATTTAATGCATGATATTAAAAAAGTTCGACTGTTTCGATGACACCCCCTACGTTGCACATCGGAGAGTCCGAGCAGTCGAATCGAATATGTATTTCGGATTTGATCAGGATGAGGTCACAATAGCGACAATGACGATGTAGTTCCATTGTCTCTCCCAATGCCTTCTTGGAGTGGGGCGGGCCATGGCGGGCCATGGCACATGCATATCATTCTTCCCGACTCTCTTCATCTTAATGGCGGGGTGTGTAAAAATAAGCACCGTACATTTGCAGCGGTTGTTTATGATAGCGCTTATAATTGTTACATATTGAGAGGATTATTTCTGTTTCAATCTTTATGTGAAGGTAATCGAAGCACGTATAGGATCACGGATATAGGCCATGTCTATGTGTCACCGAAAATATACAAGTTCGTAGACAGCGAAAGATGGAGTGACGTTTCAGGTTATTTCGGAACACCAGCCGAAGTATATTATCGTATTGACATTCTTAACTATGGGCGACAGCAGTCAAATACATTCATTAGTATACCGTATCACGCATTCATTTTAATAAGCATATACTAAACAGACAGGTAAAGATTTTTGGCCATAAAACATCGATATATCATTTAGAGAATAGGCAGCGGGTGCATGTGATGTAATATTCGGGACCTACCTACGTCTTCATCTTGAGTTCAAACGTGTACCAAAATTGTTTGTTTCTCGTAGAAAAATAAAAACAACGACCAGTCCGAGTCAATGCTTGTATGGTATTTATGATATCAAAGTTCACGTGCAGAATGTATACGAAGGTACTGGATTGGAACGTATTAAACATTGAGTGAGACCGACGATTCTTGAAAGGAAATTTGGATTTTGTGATTTTTGTATTTTGTATCCCTAGGATATTAGTATGAAGGTATTCATTACTAGCGCATTTCCAGTACTATGAAGGATAAGCCGTATGGCCGTAAGCCGTAAGCCGAACAGTCTAAGGCCTGTGAGAAACTAGAACAGTGGTTCCTAAAATGGGTCCTTTGTGAGACATATAGGTGGCGAAAAGAACAAACGAGCGATAGCGGCGAAAATGTTTTAGCGTTCAGTCAATTTTATTTCATTAACAGGTTGGTTTCTTGCAATGAAAGTTAATACAAGATCGTCCCAATGCTTGACGCATCTTAGTCCGAAAGTGGTGAAAGGGATCAAATCAGGGAAATTTTCTTCACATTACACCGGTTGAACTTCATTATGAAACTTGCCAACTTCATAGCAACGCGTCTTTGAAATGCATCCAAAAACTTCATTACGCTTAGAACACCAATAGTGCTCAAGTTTAGTTTAGTGGAAACCATCTTCACCGACTAATTTACGATAGGCTAGTTTGAACTACAACGGAAGATTCTTTCAGGCTTTTACCTGCTGCACACCAACCCGCAGAGTCAATGCCGCAACCGCAGTTGGAATTCCATTGTTCAACGGCGATGCGTACTGGTACGTTTTGATTGCGAAAATAATACAATAACTCAATCTCAATGAAATTTGAAGCAAAAGCTTTGGCATGTGATTAGTAACAAGCATTATCGACGAAAATTGATGGACGCACCCCCATAAAACCAGTGTGCAATCCAATTGGGCTCGAACCTATAGGTTTGAAACCACAGCTTGAAATGTTTGAAATATTCATCGTGTAATCTATTTGTGTAATTGCATGGCATATTGTATTGATTCCTGTCTCGCTTATATTCATACCATCATCTACTGCATGTCATACATCGAATACCTCGAATACATGCGCTCCAAAATATAATCAATATCTAGCCATGCTAGCAAGTGATCCTTACATTATAATCGGAATGCAGTTGATCTTTCACGCATGAACTATTTGACTGGCATCCTTGGCGAAGCCATGTAGTTGAAAGAAATATTTCGTAGGGAAGGTCGGTGAACAATTGTTGATTGACACGCAAATCATTCATTTGCGACATGCCATCGACTCTTGGACAAACCTGATCGGTCGTGGAGAGTAGGCTATAACTATAGGAATTAAACATGGAACGGCAACGACCGATTTTGCAGCTTCGTTCCGCTTCGCTGAGGCTGGAGTGGAGAATTGTTTTGCGTAAGGGACTGTAGGATTTCGGGCAATCCAAAAGCTATCTTCCGGAGTGCAGAAATTACTGAATCTGGTCTTGATCGAAAGCTACTGTTGCACCGATTCCAAAAAATACAAATTAAAATATGATCAGGCACTGATCCACCTAGAATCCGCCCTCCAATTCTGAAATATCGGCATCGTTCAGAACAATCGGGTAACCGCAACACAATGGCCATAACAATGACCCGTTGCGACTCTCCGATTGTTCGAACAATGCCGATATTTCGACTTGGAGGACGGATTCTAGGTGGATCAGTGCCTGTTCATTATTTCACTTTATATTTTCGGAATCAGTGCAGCAGTGGGTTTCGATCAAGACCATATTCAATAATTTCTGTGCTCGGGAAGATAGCTTTTGAATTGCCAGAAATATTACAGTCGCTTACGCAAAACCATTCTCCACTCCAGCCTCGGCGAAGCGGAACGAAGCTGCAAAATCGGTCGTTGCCGTTCCATGTTTAATTTCTATAGTATGACATCGTTACATAATGTTATTTCGTAACCTTCTGTCTGCTATATCAAAAAATATAGAATCGCCCAAGCGTACTGAACTAAAAGATCTCACGATTTCAAATTGGTGTTTCTTCACTGGCATCTAATTTGTCCATGCGGGATGGTATGTGTGCTGTGAGGTTCAGATTACCAAGACAGAAACATTCGGCGGCAGTCATTTACGCGCCTATGGACAAATAAACCTATATGTATTTCGTATATATAACGAAGTTTTCGGTCACCATAACGGCAGTCCTTTTCGGCCAAGGCTTCTCGCTGCCGATCGTTCAGACACACTTCTTGGAGTCGCGTGTTACATGGCTTAAAACTGTATATGTCTTGGTGCGTCGTGGCGCGTTAATGGCCAACGCCGATATACCCATTTCTATAAATCTTGCGTATTTTCCTTGGGGGAAGAGTACCCAATAATCATAACATTTGGCAACTTGAAATCGTGCCGAAATTTTTGAAAAAGTTGCATAAAGTTTCAATAAATACTCTATAATTTATGATAATTCACCAAAAAATTTGCGGCCTCCTTCGAGCTCGCCCCCCCCCAATTGGGGAGTTTTGGGTGCGGCAGTTACGGCCCTGGATATGATACAATAACCCACACTACCCAATACCCATCTATACACATCCGTGAGAATATAAACGCACAAACTATATTTGTTCGATTTAAATCATACAAGAGTGTTGGTAAATGTGAGCACTGCGCAACGTAGGCCTAAGCGTTTAGCCGTCAAAGATACAGAGATACATTGATATTTAGATTAATCTTCTACTACTACGACGACGACAGCGTAAGGCCGTAAGCTGTGATCGTTTAGTTTGCGGTCAATTAATTTGTGATCTAACAATAGAGGATCAGTGTAACGTACAATCATTGAATGATTGATTGGTTGCTGCTCTCACGAGTGACACCGGCGTATCTCGAACAATCCGAACATACACAAGATACAGTGATTTATTCGACACCGTTTACTTGATGACTTGAAATTTACTCGTCAATTTTGCTCCGAGTCACGAGTCAATGACTCAATGCACATTTTTGAAGCTCCGAGTCAAGTCACGTCAAGTCATTTTTCCAGAGTGACTCGAGTCAAGTCAAGTCATACGAAATAGTTGACTCGAGTCTGACTCGAGTCCTCCCAACACGGCTAAAAACCAAATTTTGACTTAACGTATGGAAATTAGGTGTATTCCTACAATATATTAGAATTGTACTACTTATCTTCATTTCTGGTTCGAAATGTCTGTCCTTACGAAGTAGTTGAGCCTGAAAAACTTTTTTTGAACAACAAACTGACAAATGTTTTTGATGGAAAAACTGGAATTTAACGAAGTCTGACCCTATGAAGAATTCCAGTATAGTTACATCACTTATTATGGTAGAAATAATTAAAATATGTTTTAGTACAACGAAAGGTACTTTCCTACATTCTCTGGTAGAAAGTGTCCGTCCTTACTAAGTAGCTTGCCAAGAATGGAGAGAGAACGTTCAACAGCAGCAGTTGTTGGCTGAAGTCGTGTATATACTGCTGACACGCCGTGTTGCTTCATTCTGACAATATGGTGTCTAGATCATAACTTTTCATAATGCGCTTCTTGATATAAGAACCATGGAATGCCCACGCAGTCTTGCTTTAGTTAGGATATGGCAGTAAGTTGAGCATAATAACACCTTATCAGTAGGGCTGGGCACAATGATTCGAGTACTCGAATCTGAATCGAGTATTAATTTTAATGATTCGAGTCGAGTAGTAAAAGACGATTTTTTCGAGTACTGAAATTATTCGCTTCTCGCCACTGAAAGTTAATTTATCAATGAGAATTACAGTTTTGATACTACTTTTCATTGTTAAAGCGTTGAAACCTTGATTAGCCATATCGTAGCTTGCGAAACATCTCGTACAAAGCTATGAGGGCTGCTGGACGTAGCACATTTCCGAAATCATGATTATCCAACAACATTGTCATCAAGTGGAATGAATTCGGTATGGTCGAAAAAATACCTGAGTATCATTTATGAGAAGGATAAGAGGCATTATATTCTTTGTGGTGGCGTAAAAGATACATATTTGCACTTTGACGTATCGTATTATGGTATGACGTCATAATGAGTGATACTCGATTACTCGACTCGACTCGAAGCATATTACGTGATTCAGAATCGAATCACTCAAGTACTCGATTTTGCCCAGCCCTACTTATCAGTTATCAACCTATGTGTTTTATTTGAATGTTTATGAATCACAATGACCAGACAATTGGCCGTCTACAACGGTAAGCCTATAACAGGGGAAGGCAAACTTTTTAGCTCGCGGCCGCACTCAACATTTGGATCTATTCGCGGATCGCACTATGTACAATTTGGATACTAATCCAAAATTCAATATTGTTGTTTGATTATAAAGTGACCCACTGCAGGGAAATAATATATATGTATTTGTATATATGAAAAAACAAAGCAAAACATCGATTTGATGATAACGTACACGCGCCAGAAACATTGACGAGAGTTGCTCTGCTGGTCGTCCGCGCTGTCAAAATTAGGGATGGAAGTCTGTTGTCCCGATTCTTAGAACTGGATGTAAATCTGAGTCTATGAGCAACGATCTGTTCATAGATTTGCTTAATGTACTTTTGGTTTAACTCCAGGACACGCAATGCTGACAGCATCATGACCATGTTACCCTTAAATACGCTTCTACAATTTAAAAATATTATAAATGTATATACGTCTACACATACAAAGAACGAATCTACCTAACACACGCGCAGATCGGTTTTTCCAAGTACAGCACTAAAAGCAATAAACTTGCTCGTGTTGCCAATCTAAAATCACACTCCTGGCCCAAATCAAGTCATTTACGTTATACTCTCTGTGATGTTTGGCAATAATTCAAACCTTTCAAAACAGCGGCTCCCAGCCTGTTTAGGTGTCGGAGCCGCATTTCAAATTTTAAAGTACGTTTGGTGTCGCATGTATCAACGAATAGCAACACTCACAAGAAACAAATACACAAATCAATTCAATGTTCAACTGGGCTTGAAGAAGTGTGTCAAAGTGTCGCGTAATGGCAGAGAATGCAGTACGCAGTAGCTTGTTGAGGTGGTTATCGGTCAATTGATTGCGATTTTGATTCTCACCATTTTGTGAAAAAGTGCTTCACCTACATAAGTTGATCACAATAGACATGCGTTTATCTGGACATTGGTTATCAAGTTGGGATACTTTTCCTCTGGAATTTGACTCCGATATTCAAGGAAGTCTTCACTTTGAAATGACTGCTTGAGTTAGATATCCGACTGCATGTCTAGCAACTCAAGTGGAAAATTACTAGGGGCAGTGGTCACATTAACTGCAATAGGATATGAAAACATTTCTCATCATGCGAAAAAGGCATTCATTCCATCAATGCGGCGGTTGAACTCATAAACAAAGTCGCTGATAAGCCTTCATTCAATTTGAGCGCTCAGGTCATCAGCTATGGGATTAGCAATTATGCTGCGTTCAGATTGTTGAGCAGTAATTCCCTCCAGGCAAGCAAGCGTGACGACGGGTGTTGCATATCTTTCCGTAGGTTAGTTATCTATAGAAAATCCGACGTTTCTGCTATCAATAACGTGATAAATCATTGTTCACGAATGTTCGTGTTCGGTTTATGTCATGGCCCTTGCACAAATGAAAAGTAATCGTTCTTTCACGAAGAAATCGATTAGAAATGAGAAATAGTCTATTACGATTACGATTACTGCGGATTTTTTTCGAATGTAATCGATTGCGATAACGATTACTTGGAAATGCTGTAATCGTCGTAATCGATTAC
Source organism: Botryllus schlosseri (assembly GCA_000444245.1). NCBI lineage: Eukaryota > Metazoa > Chordata > Ascidiacea > Stolidobranchia > Styelidae > Botryllus > Botryllus schlosseri. The sequence continues at coordinate 1,468 of ATSW01008424.1, read as the reverse complement.
AATTACTAATCACGATTACCCCATGTCTGGTGATATGACATATCTGGGAATTGAGTTGGAGCATGTTGTTCGGATGTATGTCACTTATATAATATATAGTTGATTGCAAACAGATATCGAATGATAGTGCGTCCACTGCTGAGTTGCTGCATTCTACTGGAATTACTATCACATCCCAGAGGTCCGGCCCCAGCTGCCATATTTTCATGGAAAAATCATTCCGTTTGAAAGGCGGCTGATGCTTGAGTCGCTGGTGCTGCAACTAAATAACGTGTTATCGACGGACACAGTTCCCGCATGATGTCCGCCGACAAATACCTGACATTACCAGCTTGATTGCGTTAACTAAGTGATGCGTGTCAGAAATTTCGAAAAGGGTTTATGAAGCGACGACGCACGAATTCGTCAGAATATAATAAGCTAGAGTGGAAACTAACAATCGTGTGTATACTTTAAATGAATTTTTCACACGGGGCGTTCTGAGGAAAACAGCTGCCAAAGAAATGTTTCCACCTTTGTCTTTAAATTGAGATCACAGCGTACTTAGAGCGCAGTACACATTATCAGAATCAGAATCGTACCGTGATACGACAAGGTTTGGATTCATGTCGACCTCTTGGTCAAACTTTGGAGCTTTTAATGACGAAGAGGCACATATCATGAATATCAGACCCTTCTTATTATTCGATACACTATATCTGGGTTCATAATATTCTCAAGAGTTATGAGTAATCGCACTATCATTTCGTTGACTGCGTTTTCTGACGAATTGTAATTATGTATTTGCAGTCAACCCGATTGGTGGCTGGGAAAGTCACTTCTAACCAACCATGAAGGATACATACCGAGCAATTATATCGCATTGGAGGAGTCGCTGGAGCAGGAAGAGTGAGAGCACCAAATGCGCATCTTTAAATCAACGAACAATCACTCCTAGTTAACCTAGAATTTGAGAATGATAATTCATGGCTTGTATCGTAAAAGTCGGCAATATAGGTTATTCTTTCGCTAAAATAACGGTTCAAGCTGTCACTATATCAGTAGTTCTCAAACTGGGGGCGCGCCACTTTTCGCTCTCCCCTTGACTTTTCCCTTCAGTTCTTGGTTAACGCCCTGTCTATTGTCCGAATTTCGTATTTGAGAGTTCTCTTATCAACAGTCAACACGTTCAATGCCATTAAACTATCAGTTGGGATTGTTGTAGGCTTACCATATTTTAGAAATCTAAAAAGAGGACACTTTTTCAGAAATTTGCAACTTGCAAATCCGGAGTAGAATTCTCAAAAACCGGTGAATTTTTCCCACTTTGCGATCTGTTGACTAAAAAAAAGGTCATCTTTTCTGCTCAGAGCTCAAAATACCGTTTTTCTCTCCACATTGCCAGGTGGGTGACTTAAAAAAGGTCTTCTTTTCGCTCAGAGCTAAAATCACCGTTCACATCACTCGCAATTTGCTCTAAATCTGACCT
>ATSW01008422.1:0-10565 GCA_000444245.1 Botryllus schlosseri | reverse complement strand
GTATAATTTCGAGGTCTTCAATATTATGAAAATTATTAAAACAGGCCTATCGTTAATCGCATCATCTGTGTCGATCTTTAGTTTATGTCTTTTTTACGTAATAAATATAGTAAAATTATTTATGATGGAGCCCTTCGATGTATGTGGATACCGATAGGCTTTGCCCTTCTCATTATGAAAAATGCGATTCGCGGATTCAATACCTGCACTGGATTTATTTACCGAAGATTTCGCAATGCATGCATAGTCTCGGTTATCAGTCTGTGCTTCGTATTCATGCACTATTTCATGAAAGAACAATGGACCGGGAAAGTGATCTACGGGCATGAACGACTAGAGAATGATATTCAAAGTATCTTGACTTTCGATCATAGCGTCACCGGACATATTGCAGAGAATATACTCACAAGGAACATCATCACCGAAGTATTGCTCACGGAGGTCGGGAAGACGACTACAAGTTTTAGACCAGAACGGGAACATCCGACAACCATACGCACAGTCTCAAAAACTCCGAAAGCCGTCAAACCCAGAAACATGATGAATAAACCATCAACAGCAAACGAAAAATTATGGTTAACAAACTTTACATCCGGTCTGCCATATCCTCTTGCTAAAAGTTTGCAAAATATCTTAACGAGAGATTTCGAATGGCTGGATAATAATTCGCGGCTAAATCATAACGCGCAGAGATGTGACGACGGATATTTTCGCTTGAAAGGAATGGAGACGTGTAGAAAATGGCTGGGATGCTCGGATTTGAAATCCTTGAATACAGGGAGCATTGCAGGATACGGCGTGGGTAAAATCGTGAGTAAGTTTTAATATGCTATTGTAAAGTGGTCTTTTTCTTCGGAAATGAAACAGGCAAGCAGCTTATTCAACAGCATAGCGGAGTTTTTTTATCAATTTTATCAATTTCATAACCCTTCAACGAGACTGATGAGTCAGATGATTCCTATCGCAATATAAGAGGATATTCGTTTCTGTATTTCAAACCGATTTGCAGAACTCTGTCTGTGATAGTGTCATGTTTTACATCATTTCAGTTTCAGCCAGTCTCAGTTATGACGGTAAAAGTCGTTTTTTAAATTATGTTCAAATGAAGATTGAAATTATTTATATATAACAACTCTGCTGCGAGTAAAATGGTCGGAATTAGCGATTTGACAGAGCTACTCTCAAGGGATTACTGATTATTATAGTTTTAGCAGTCGTAAAATTGGTTTGCCAAGTAGAACGCGATATCAGGCATATCCAGCTATCCCTGTACGACATACGGCGGACTATAGATTCAAACTTCACATCTTACCGCCGGACCCTCGATATCGAAACGTTTCGAATTCCTAACTTATATATTTATTGAATCTGCCGCGCGCGAGGCGTATATTGTTCTAGCTCAGGCGCGAGCAACATACGGCCCGCGACGGTGTTTTGTCCGGCCCGCGGACAGTTTCCCGTCTTACATGATTATGTGGCCATAGCGGTCCATTCTGCCTAGATCCCCCACTACTTGCTAACTACGTCAAATTTCAGTGACTGTATGTTATTATAAACGTGTGTGCGCAGAGTACAAGAGTGGAGATTACGCGTAAGTTCGTCGAAGCGAGGAGACTTGCATTATAGGAATTTACGATATAGGCTACTCAACCCTAATGCTGTTTGTGGTAATCATGGTGTTTGACGACTACAATGGTCATTCACACCATCGGCCGATATTTCTTATTTTCGATTCCGTAACCGCAGACTTGTACCACGGCAAACTCCTAGGCTTTTGTAAGACACCGCTTATGCGAATAAGATGGCGAGGAGTACCCTAGATAAACCTCCAACTCCTAGGTAAGATTTCTGGAGTCGACCACGGTCCGACTCTAACCCATAACTGTGGAATATACCACTGTAGCTGTGGAATATACCACTACGCTATCTCGTCACCTACTCAACCCGAATGAATTGATATCTTGGTAAATTTGGGGTACCGGGCATATCGAACACCTCGAAATCACAATTAAGGACTGCACCATAGTGTCCTATATTGTGTGGACACAAGTCAAATATCACGGCTCAGTGAAATTGGTCTACGTCACACATTTCATTTGGTCAAAGGCAATATGACAGTAATTTTTGACCGGCTTGCCGAGCATTAAATGTGATAAAATAAGTATCAATCGTAAGCCACCGTGGTAGTGATTTCGAAAATATAAATTTCATTCTGATCGTGGTCCTGTACCCCTCAAAATCAGCCTCGAATGTGGCATTGTAACGGAGTTTGGTATTGTGACGCAACCATATATGCCTTCTGAGCAGCTCAGGAGCAAGCGCGCCCGAGACCGAGAGTGTGAATGCTCAATCGGTTGCGCAACAATAGCCAATACCAATGCGGTTTACGCTGCTTCTCACCTGCTCCCAGAATGCATGGCTGCATCACAATATCAAACTCCGTTACAATGCAACATTCGGAGCTAGTTTTGAGGGGGTTCCAGGACCACGAGCAGAATAAAATTTATATTTTCGCAATCAGTACCGGTATAGCTTTCGATTGATACCAATTTTATCGAATTTAATGCTCGACAAGCCGGTCAAAATTTACTGTCAAATTGCCTTTGACCAAATGGAAAGTGTGACGTAGACCAATTTCACAGAGCCGTGAGATTTGCTTGTGTCCACACCATATAGGACACTTTGATTGCTCCATGTGTTGATCGATCAGAATGAAGCAGACATGGAGGCGCATTGTACGACAATGCTGTTCTCAAATCCACATTAGCGAGAAAAGGATTTGAATTGCTGTCATTGAAATACATTCATTAAATACGATTTATTCATTGTGCATGTGGATAAATGGGCCAATAATGTATAGATTCAGCAATCTGGCCGGTCAAGTACTTAATTTTCGTATATCTAGCCCGCCGGCTTGAGAAGTTGCCCGCCCCTGCTCTAGCTTGATAGCCCCGAATAAGGATGGCAGCTTCACTGCTAAAACAATACGAATCCATTGACAACCATTTGTCTGTGAAAAGGAGAAAAAATAGATGGAAAGATATCTACATCTACGTCTTTAGCTTGAAACACTTACGTTCAGTTCAGTTATGTTTATCAATATTTTCATCATTTCATCATTGCGATACAATGGAAAGATTGGAAGGAGTCGAAACGACTCAGTCCAATAGAATAATCTTTCAATAACATATGTCAATGAGAAGCATGTACACTTGTACAGCTGCACACCGAATGTCACTGTAGTCAAAGCCGGTTGAATTGAGACGGTATAGTCGAAGTTAGAGCATATAAGTAGAATTAATGCTGTAGGCCTACCCTTCGCCCTCGATCACTTTTCTATAGCAGTCTAGCTTATATATATGCCGCATGTAATTTTGGTGAATTCAAACCAGCATTATTCATTCTTTCATGCTTGCCCGGTAATAACTGCCGAATAGTATGTATATAGAATCATATGCATTCTTATATTTCTACAGCTGTTTTCATGTTATAGGTTGAGGAGTCCAAATGGAACGGCAAGGATGTGGTGATAGTGAGCTTACGTCGCGATCGCGTGAAATATCGAATGTTTGTTGACAGGGTTAAATCCGGGGTTCAAAACATGCTCCTATCGCAGCCGAGCCCCTATGTTGCGCAGGTGGGTAACTGTTCAGTGTTAGCAGCCATTATTGTTGGCGATAGTAGTTAACGACACGTACGATCAGATACTTCGAACAGTGAATTAAGGAGCTAAAGCAATAGCTTGTCAATTGTAAGCATGGACATTTCATGTATCTCAACGGTAACAACTAGACCAAGTTTTTTCAACTTTTTCAACTTGTTTTCACAGCTTCCGGCAGCTTCCTATATACTCAGAAGTTATGTAGTATGGTGCTTTAAGCTGTTTGGAGGAATCTTATATTACATTTTTTGCACATTTTCACCATTTTTTTCATGCAACTTTTTGCAACTTTTTCGATTTTTCATGAAACTTTTTGCAAGTTTTTTTTCTTCGATTTTTCATGCAATTGACTTTTTACTGGAAATATTTGGCACTATACGTAAATAGGTCGCTCAGTGATTATTTCACTGCCATTTAAATTAGAGGTCCTTTGATCCGACATACATTTAGGCCAGACCGCCGAAAATTTTATTATCACTGCTGGGTCAATTTTTTCAGGCTATTCATTTTTGTTGCAGTCGCCAACACTGAGCTTTGCTACAATGCCTCGGATACGAATCGATTCGAGTATCTCAGACCATAATAATTTCAAGGAACTTGTCCATATATGCAACTTTTTAGTGCAACTTTTGTGAAAAATAAGTGCAACTTTCCTAGGATTTGACTTCATCAAAAACTTGCCCTAGTAATAACCGCTGTTTTCGTCCCGATCCTTTATACGAGCCACCATCGGTGCGATAATTTAAGCGGAATGTTGCAGAATATTGTTGCCCCGTCGGTCGTCACTGCTCAGTGCTCAGTTCTCGTAGGCGCTACGCTACACCGCACGGTGATGGAATTTACAGACAACTACCCCGTGGTGTCTAGATAGGTATATGAAAGGGTTCAAAACGTGGTCCACTAATTTAGTAAAATCCTGGCATCGACTCATTAACGTTCAATAAGAACCTGACCGCGAAGTATTGGAAACATTTCCTTTTCAAATAAGGGTCAATCTTACAGATGATGAAGGTATGGGGTATGGCAACCTTACAGCTACTATCTCCATCGCAAATCCAGTTATGCGATTTCAATTGGGATCCTGGGTGTCCCATATGAATGGATGAACTATATCAGTATCTGTTTATCCATAAGAGAGACAATGCGACAGACACCAACGAAATAACGCAGTATGACTTGCTCACTGCGTCATGAAATAAACGATTCCTGTCATAGGCAGTTTGCGCGATGTTCAATTTGCGTTATGGGCGCCTTTTCGACCTCTGAGTAGAGGGGTAAAGGTGAAATTCTCCGAGGGAGCGCGAAATTGGTTTAGTGCTTTTCAGCCGCAGTCCTGTGAGAGGTTAACGGGTGTCTCGCGTCGGTACTTAAAATACTAAAGATATGTGTCAGATGATAATGTTACACGATGCGCGGGAGTATAAGAATCGTTCTAAAAGTAGGTATCATGCGGGAAGTTCATCAGTTAAGAGTCTGATTTGAAGGATGAAAACTATGTCAGGAATCAATCATCTCGACACATTCATACCTCTTGCTATAATAAAGTAATACCGATTTCGTGGCGGAGAAATTTCGCACGCCGAGTAAAAGTAACATTGCTTGAAGCAAGTGACACTTTGTGACCTTTCAATTGTGATTCTGTAAGTGATGCAGCGCTTTCGACCTAATTTGAACACTGGCGGATGCCCGTTTTGAAAACGCGGCAAATCGAGTGCTTTATGTTATTCTCAACCTTTCGAAAGTGTTTCTGAAACGCCCGTCATGTGTTACGCGCGAGATAATTATAGTAAAAAAACACGCGATGGGAATACAAAGCGGTCACAGTCGTTAATGTAGAACATAGTAAAGCATATTATCCGTTGAAGATGGACTACATGTCTAAAAGTATATAAATACATGTCGTTCTTCCTGCCAAGAATCCAAGCATTGTGTTCATCGAAACCTGCGGTATTTAGTTCTAGATCTCCCATATCGAGACATGCCGATACCGCATGAAACAGTTTCTTTAGTATTGTTGTATTTTGCCTTCCGTTCAACATGGCCAGATATTTAAATATAAGGGTTGTTGAAAAAATAATATACGGTGATAAATTCTGTCTGTAAATGTATGCCGCGTCTAAGCATTTGCAAGTGAAAAGTATTCAGAAAATTCCGCGACTTTCGCCACAATGTCGCTATTTTCATTGCTCTGCGTCTAAATGAATAATAAATTGTTGGTAATGTTGTTATAGAGCATAGGTGGGGCAATGCCCCAGTTGCCTACAGGACGAGCTGCCTGGCAATTCTCAAGACTGTGTAATTCCTGTAACTGGCATCCATAGCATCCAATATCTTCATTTGAACCCTATAACACGATGCTTCAAACTTCGGATATTGAGCAGATAATAACCATCGATATTGATATGCTGCATTTAGGTAGTCGGGACTTGTAACCGCGGGAACAACACTGTTCTGATTTTGGAAAACTGCAAATTCGGAAATTTCCGGAGTTTCTACGCGTCCCCGGTCTTCCGGCGTCTTAGCACAATGGAGAAATTAAAAATCGCCATCCAGATCGTAGCGAGCTTTGACTACCTTCACCGAGGCTTCGAGTATCCACGAGTACACTGTGATTTACATACAGTCTCGCAGGTCAGTCTTTGTAAATGTCACCAGCAACTATATATTCTATAATAGAAGTAAATATGGAGAGGACATATTTTCATTATATTATAAGTTACTCTAGAAAGCGGGTGATCTGTAATGGCCCCGTCGACCTCCGTATAGTTTTTAGCCACTTTAATCAATGAAATCCCTCGTCGGAGGCCATACCATGCGTTTTAAGAGTAATCATCGGATTTTGACATTGCGTCTGCGTCCTGTACTGAAACATGGCTCTTCAGTCTTAATCGCTTTGCCATTTTTCTTTTGATATTTCTGTACGGTATATATTTTTTAGTAATCTATCGGGACACTTCGTTATAACTTGCTCTTCTATTTTTGTTGCTGTTGTGTGAGATTGATTAATTGGCGCGAGTGAGTCGTTTCGACTTCTTCCATTTTCATTGTATGGCAATTCTTGTGTTATGAGTGAATTGATATTATATCTGATAAAATCTGAGGCCGCAGTATACCGCAGTACAATACACAATTTTATCTCAAAATCCATCATAGTTTAGTTCCCTCAATTGCAATCCTGCCGCTGTGGCATGGTTTGAAGCATACAGTTGTATTATATAACCACACATATATGAATCCTCTCTTTGAATTCCCGTTGAAGCCTCTGTTGCTGTTGGTATAGTGTCCTAATTTTCAATGATTCGAAGTTGTAGTGAAGTGATGATGAACCATCGGGACGTATCCGCTATGGAAAATCTTCTTGCTTCTAACTTGTGAAGAATTTCCCATTGAAATGTTTTTCTAAAGTGAGTCCGTTCCCGAATGAATTTGAAATTATTTCAGGCTTTTGGACAATGGGTGGTCAGCGAAGACAAGCGGGTATTTCTCAGTGACCTCGATGAACTTCCGTTCGTTGACAGGAAAAACGGAGTCTTTGCACAATGCGAGTAAGCACCGAAATGGTTAATTTATGAGATCGTATAATTAGTGTAGCTCCGTCGATGCCCAAGACTCGAAAGCTCCCTGTATCAATTGCAGCTTTATGAACACCAGTACAGAAACTTGAATTTATCAAAAGATTGCGACCATACGAAAATATACAAATAACCAGTTCTAGGTCTCTTTGATAATTCTCAATGCTCCTTTCCACAATTTAGGTCCGGCTATACCTTGATTTGAGGAGAAGTGTGCGCAAAGATGTCAATTCTAAATACGTATTCATTTTATCAAATGACATTATGGCTGGGCACAATGATTCGAGTGCTCGAGTTTGAATCGAGTATTAATTTTAATGATTCGAGTCGAGTAGTAAAAGACGATTTTTTCGTGTGCTAAAATTATGCGCTCCTGAGCCCTGAAAGTTACTTTATTATCGAGAATAATAGTTTCGATACTATTTTCCACTGTGGAAGCCTTGAAACCTTTATTGGCCGTATCGCAGCATACGAAACATAGTACTGAGCTAAGAAGGTTACTGGAACTAACATATTTCCGAAGTCATGATCATCCCACAACATTGTCACAAAGTACAATGAGATCGGTATGGTCGAAAAAATATTAAAGTATCTTTAATGTGATGGATAACGGGCATTATATTCTTTGTGTTGGCATGAAAGGTACATATTTGAACTTCGACGTATTACATTCTCTTACGACGTCATAATGAGTAATACTCGAATACTCGAAGCAAAATACGTGATTCAGAATCGAATTACTGAGGTACTCGATTTTGCCCAGCCGTTAATGACATATACGGCTACAAATTAATGCCGGCATCGTACGGCGGTGAGTCAGATGGGTTTTTGAGGTTTTGGTTGTTAAAAGCGTTGTGTGTATTTTTGCAATGATTATGTGTCGACATCTATGATGGATAGTCAATGGTCATTCCATTTTAAACCATACCGATAATCATATTTGTGATTCCTGACCTGCCGAGTGCCGACGTATATATAGGCTATTTATAGCATTCGTAAGACACCGCTTTTGCGGGTCGCATATGGAGATAGGAGCCTAAATATCCAACACTCCGCCAGAGATTACGAGGTGTGTTTTTCATTTAGGAGGGAACCTTTCGGGAAAATGGAGCAGCCAAATTTTTTAGCGCCGGAAGCTCGTTACACGGACCAAGATTTCAAAAAGGGTCGGCCCTTGAATCCGGTAGACGAATCGTCGGACGTCTGGAAATACCCGGATATATTCGCTAACATTATGATCAAGGTTTCGGGAAAACGCTACTTCGAGGCGCACATGGACTCAAACATGAACTATTTCTTCAAGGATGAGCTGCTTGATATTCATAGCAGATGCAAAAATATCGATCCATCGAAAAGACCCTCTTCCAAAGAAGTTTTAATGGAATATTTGAGGGTTTATAGAAGTAATTTATGAATGCCCGCTGGTCATTGACAGGCCATGGGCATTGGGCAAGCTGATATTTAGGCGAATCGTTAGATCTTGTTGTTAGTTCGGTATTCCGCATATGCCTGCTAGTCCGTGCAAGAAAAGTTGACAGCCGAATCTATGTTCACATGACAACTAGGCTATTTCCTTCAATTTGCACTGCACTGCTCTGTAAAATCAACCGAACTGATCAGTGATCAATAAGGCGATTTTTTTGACATGTCAAAATTTTGTCAAAATTGTAGCGTTAGGTCAAAATTTGTCAAAATTGTTTACAAAGTCAAACATTTTTTGACCTTTGCATTTCGTTTGTATCGTAGATTTTGCACTGTCGGTGAACTTATCATTTGATACTTTATAGGCCTGCCGTTGTAAACGGCTCGTCGTCTGCTCATTGTGAATCATAAATTGTCAAATGAAACAAATAAGTTGACATGATTTTATGGTCAACGTACCGCCATATCCTAACCGAAGCAAGGTCGGGCATTGCAAGGTTCTTATATCAAGAAGCGCAAGCTGAAAATTGTCATGTAGATAACACTGTCAGAATGAAGCAACACGGTGTGTCGGCAGCAGTGTACGAACAACTTCAGTATTTTCAGCCAACAACTGCTGCTGTTGAACGTTCTTTCTTTATTCTTGGCAAGCTACTTAGTAGGGACAGACACTCTCTACATTAGAATGTAGGAAAGTATCTTTCTTTCTTTTTAATTATTTCTACCATAATACGTGATGCAATTTCTGGAATTTTTCATAGGTTCAGATTTCGTTAAAATACTATTATTGTCATGTGAAAATTTGTCAGATTTTGAGCCAAAAACGTTTTTTGAGGCCAAACTACTTCGTAAGGACAGACAGTTTCGACCAGAAATGATGATAAGTAGTACAACCTGAACATTATGCGCGAAAAAACCTAATTTGCATACGTGTGGTCAAAATTTGGTCAAAATTCAGGTGTTTTTTAGGTAAAAAAAGTCAAAATTTAGATTTGTTAGGTCGCAATCTTCGTTTGTTAGGTAAAAAAAATCGCCCTAGTGATCAATGATGCTTTCGGTGATGCGAAATCGAAGAACTGGGCGACCTAGACTTGTTAGCTTATACTTAGCAACGATAGAGAAGTATATGCCCTGTAAACCGAAGCGCGAATATAAGACCATGATATTCGATTTTAAATTTCATCAGTTGAGAGATACATCGACTTATTTCTACGCTTCTTTTACTTCGCTTGATTTGAAGTCATAAGTCGTGGTCCGCGACAGTCATGACTCCTATGGTTAGTACGTGATATGACAGCCCAATTTTATTCATTCCGATTTCAACGAGCTGGGGCTTGAAGGTTATCGAGTGTAGTTCGCGTCAAACCGCTTCAAGATTTTGATTGAATTGTGAACCAATCGGCTAGGTTTAAACTCACCTGGAAATACTGAAAAAACAGAGATCAAAACGTGTCTGGGAAGAATAAATCAGACTAAATATTTTGCAGTGGGTTGATTTCCTGTGGCAAAGGTGTAGTGGAGAAGATAGTTTGGCTGAGATACAATGAAACCCAGGGTTGTAACTAAGTCAAAAGGCTCCGAGTCACAAGTCAATCTCACTTTCATAATTCTGACTCGAGTCAAGTCGAGTCATTTCAATTCACCACCGAGTCAAGTCCGAGTCCAAGTCAGCGAGCAGAGGGTCGAGTCCGAGTCATGGAATTATGACTCGAGTCTGAGTCCAACTCATTGTGTTCACTGCTCAGTTTCCAGTTAAAGTTTTGGTAAACCCACTTTTTATAACTCTGTTTGGTGATATCGAATGGTTCGCATTTACAATATACCAATTTTCCTCACTCTTAGCAGTTTCTGGTCCCATTTTCAAGTACCAGTCTCGAGTCAATGACTTGGTTCGAGTCATGCGCAATGAC
>ATSW01008418.1:0-12800 GCA_000444245.1 Botryllus schlosseri | reverse complement strand
GGAATAACCCCAACGCGTAATCGAACCCAAGCTCCCCGTGCTTATCGTCACCACTACGCTATCTCCCCCGTGGACAATGTTTTCATCATGTTTTCACGAATGCAGTGGTTTATTATAATTCATGTAAAATAATTACGCATATTTTTAGATCGCCAATTCCCTGTTAAAATACTCCCGCCACGCTAGCTCGGGTTATTTTCCACGAAATGTTTCGAACTGGGTATATTTTATCCCGCAGCGCCGCAGCGTGTCGAAATCGAAGAAAGAGGCACTTTTGAGATTGAGAGCCCTATGTACGTTAAAGACTCTTTGAAGCTTATTGGCGATTTTCGAAAAAAGCTGCTGCAGGAAAAAGGTTAAGGAACACTGGTTTAGAACTTGAGACGTCATTCATCCTGGTATGACTTCATTATGAGTGATTCACGAATATTCGACAATATTCGAAGCCTAGCACTCGATTCCGAATCGAACAACTAAGATACTACATTTTGCCCAGCTCTACCTGAAACGTATAATATTAACCCGGAATGGTAGCTACTCAACCGTTACATCACATGATAGATATCCTCAGGAACTCATCATTCAAATTAGGGAATTCCCCAGGTTTATTGGCACAGTAAACCGAAGCCGCCGCAGCGCGCCATTCAGATCGATAAACATCTTACGACGTAATGAAATGTATGGTTCGATAACTGCTCAAGGCAGAAAATACAGATAGATTCTGTCGATATCACCGCAATTCCCGGCAGTAAACGGTCATTAAGGATATTTGATATCGTCTACCTCCACGAATATAGGATTTCTCGATAACCGGAATCGATGTCCGGGGCGATCGTTGAATGCAGTGAATTACAAAGTATTTAGAAAACAAATATTTTATCATAGTGTTTCGCTACCGACTTATATTACTGATATTTCATATACAGCAAGATAACTTTGTCACTCTGAACCGGTAATAGAATAAAAACAAGTCTGTTATTTACTGGGTCCAACAATCAAACCGTTTTATAACATTGACAGCCGTTGGCATTATGAACTCGCCTGGACACGAATAAAGCTCATGATATACAGAAGCTCATGGCTAAAGACCCACAAATAACCTATTACCTCATTGAAGCTACTTATGGTGCGTATTTCTTACATCCTGCAATACCAGACTGTAGTACTTCATTTTAGAGGCGCTCTGGCGATACTAAATTATCGAGCATAAACTAATCTCATAACAGCAGTAGTAATGCGCAGAGCAATCGAGTCAATACTGACTGTGCGACAGTATCATTCAACACTTGAGAATACACCTCTACATATCTTACGAAGGAGTGAAGCGGTTCAAATCGACCACATGCAGCCACAGCACGAATCAGGAAACGTCTGCATGCTGTAAGCCACTACTTACGGCATTCTTGAAGATATGAAGAAATGTGCGTGGCCGCGAGTCATGCTATATACAGGACACGAATTGGTTTCATACTTTGATATTGCGGAGAAACCTATTTGAGATGGGATGCCTCTGCTTTACTCGCGTATGTCCTACAGGCGAGGATTAAAACTGCCATTATATCATAACCAGACGCAGCGAAATCTATTATTGCATCGCAAAATATTTAGTTCAGGTACGTATCAATGACTTGAATATCTTTGAATAATTATTTTATAAAAAATGGTAGTTTACACGAAAAATGACATTTGATGCTACTGCATACATAAGATTTGACGGAATTCCGACAAATTTACCCCGGAACGTGGATAATGATGATGATCTTAGTAATATTTGACATGTGTCTGCGGCGAATATGCTAGTTACCCACTTGATATTCTCATCACCGTGTTGAACATAGATAATACCGGGGAACACGTTTTTCCTGGCCACCACGCTGTCGACATGAAAAGACATATCTAGACTGAATCGTATCCTTCACACATGGTTAGTTTGTATCAGAGTTGGGATCAAGTCACTACCGTCGAGTCACAAGTCAACTCGAGTCACTGCACATGCAGTGCACATCTTGAAACGAGTCAAGTCATGTCAATCGATTTTCGAAGGTGACTCGAGCCAAGTCGAGTCACAATTCGAGTCAAGTTGCCTTTTCGGAATAGAGGACATAATTGCGGTATTGCATTTTGTTAGCTGTTTCAAATACAGATTTAGTGTTCATTCATTTTGAATCGAGGAACGAATACACAGTTAACTATGCACGCAAAAGGGGTTTTATCGCTCATACAAACGTAGAACTGCGTGAGTAACTGTATAGTGGCCGCAGTCAGTGATTACCAGCCAAAATATAGAAAATAAAAAGATGACGAAATCTCAAAAAGTAGAAAATAATTGATATGATGCAAAACACTACCCACCTACACATCCATGAGATACAATTCAAGCCTGCGCATATGGTCGACGAGTATTATAGACGATATTCGAAATCTATTTACATCAAACAAGAGGTTTGTTTAAGGTTAGAACAGAGCACGATGAGCAGCATACAGAACAGAGATGAATTTACGCTATTAGATTACTTTGCTACTAGTTTACGACAATGCATGCTGTAAGCTCCGATTACTTCGTTTGCGGTCAAGTTATTTGTGATGTAGACTCAGTAAAACGCACGATCATTGTATGCTTGGTTGCTCTCACAGATTACACCATCGCTTCGTGAGCAATCCAATTATATCCAGGATACAGTGATTTTTATCGACCACCATTACTTCATGACTTGCAATTCACTCGGAAATTTAACTCCTAGTGACGATTCAGTCCACATTTCTGATACGCCGAGTCGAGTCAAGTCAAAGTCACGCGAGAAGGGTGACTCGAGTCATCCCAGCACTGGTTTGTATTGTGGGATTCATAATGTTTTTCGACTGACGTGGACATTTACACCAAGCCGATATTTATTATTATTATTTTGTATCTGCCGACTTGTAGCATGCCCCACTTCTTTAAGACGTTCTTACGAAGCTGATCCGGCGCGGACGAGCCCTGACAAACCTCCTAAACTTCTATCAACTGCTACAGAACAGACACAACACATTTGTCCAACGGATGGACACTGCCCAGGTCTGGATTAAACTATAGACCCTTTTCGCTACTCGAAAACACAGGAATCGCTTACACGTTTTCAGACCAAACTAAATGAAAAACTCCTTTGGTGAGACGCACGCGATTATAAATTGGCATTCCTTCAGTGGGTACCATATTTCAACTGCGACTTCCCTCCATACCTCTGGGCTCATATCGAAAGGGACGGACTAATCGGTGCCGGCAATATCTGAACCTGGACCCATCAATAACGCAAGCTTCGGCCAACTTGTGTCGCTCATTTTCTGCCAAGGTGGTACCGCTTTTGCAAAATCTCATATCTGCCAAAACTCTATATATATCTCCTGGTGTGTTCTGGCGAGGAGATTGTTGGGGGTGAAATGCCGTTGTCTAATAGTCTGGCCCTGCACGGTGCACTGCCCTAGAAGACACAATCAGCGGTTCTCAAGCAGGGAGCCACTGACCGCTTCTAGGTACGAAGCACCAAATTAGGGGGTACGAAATGCAGTGTGCAATTACGGGCTATTTAATTACCTTTATTATTTTGCAAATTATGATAAAGTGGAATATTGTTAACAGGATTTCATCAACTGGAAAATTTTCTTGCGGCTTCGCGCGACTCCCTTCGACTATAATTCTTGCTTCAAATTTGGGTATGTCATTCCCTCCGACAAACTAACAGTAGGCTTGTAATAAAATATTCAACATAAGTCACAGAAATGAGTCTAGATTATTTCACAATTATGAGAGAATGATGCCTTAAGGCTGGTAAGTTATTTTTAGTCCAAGGGCGTCAAACCTGCTGGGGAAGGACTGTCACATTTCGACATTTCGGCCCTAGCCGCAGAACACGCCAAGACCTGTGCTGTCATTTCGGTGCATCCGCCGGCTGCGATCAACATTCCGACCCTAAAATCCAAGCACATCGGCGAAACCTTCGATATTAATATCTTCAGTCTGCTTTCCATGACATCCACATATATGTTGTGTTGAAAACATCATGGGAGCCCGATACCAGCCTCTTGGGTTGCTTGACAATGTACAGTTTCGACCCTTTCGACCGCTACAAATTTAGGAAACACTGGACTAAATCATTGAAACGGCCACAAAGACTCATTTTAATACTCAGTTCTATAATAATTGCGAATACAGTCAGACTCAATTTCTCGGATTCTGGAACGAGATTCTTCGGATTCGACCGGCTTTATCTTCAGATACTTCAGCTGTTCGACGTATTCGGAATCTCATAGATCGAGAACCGCTTTTATCACTGATCTGTACGTACGCCTTGATACTGGTCTGGAGTCTGACCCTCGATGCGATATATCCGTAATTTACACGTAACATACTGGGAAAGAAGCTTTCGCGCCATTTTATTGTGATGCAAAATATGAAATGCATAAAATTAGATATCGCGTGTACTTGAAACTGGAGTCGTGTAGAAATAAAACAAAAAAGAGCATAATACCGAAATTGAGAAGAATCGAAAATGGGTTCCGCATAAAACTCTTCAGACCATCATATGACGGCGTAACGTTTCAAGTGCCCGTGTCGTTCTGGAATATGGTGAATACTATCACTCGATATTTTACCACGTTACGGACAAAATTGATGATTACCCTTCATCAAATAGTAATATCATCCTTATTCGCACTACGTCATCTGGCTCAGCACGCATATGCTACGGTAACAGCAATGCGTCAATAACATCTTATGTCTGTACTCGAGCCACGATTTATCGAACTGCACCGGAGATGGTTAGCACACTTTCCGGACTATGCGCAAACGAATAATGTTGGGTTGCGAGAGATTTATGCGCTGTTTCCGTCTCCATCACAATATTCCACGATGGAATGATTGTGCGTTGTAATTCGGATTGGGAGCCACCATTGTTCAGTTACTACACCTATGGTACTCTGCTGTCAAACTGCAGCAGTGTGCCAATAGGATCTGCCTATTGCCTATCGACTTAAATGTCTGCCCATTGCAGAAATATATCAGTAAACTATGCCTAATGTTATGTATACATCGGATATGAGTACTGAGCATGGATTTAGACTTCAAACCGATTTGGACTTGGATATGATCAGAGATGGCCAGCAAAGAAGTACTTCTACTGGCCCCGAGTACTCAGATATGTCTGCCGACTTATACTACATACTCAGGTGCTTTTGTTTTTGGAGTATTCCCACTTCCACTCAACAATTTTACTGGCTGCGCCATATACTTTTTAAACGTAGGATTTTGTGAAGTAGATGGCAGTTTCGTGATATGCATGCTATACTTTTATGGGTATGTCATCACAACAGGGAGTAAGAACCACCGTGTCACTTCAACTGAATATCATTGTTCCCATCTGTGGCGTGATTGGTTGCGTTAGACGCGAAGATACTCCCTGCGATTTCGGGTGAGGCCGCCTCAAATCAACAGTCAAAAAATATATGCCACACATCCACCAAATCTACCCTTTGAAAATCCTTACTTGACCACTTTTCAAATCTTCGTTCTCCACGTCAACTTGAAGTAGTTTTGACATGTCTTTGAAATTGCTACTTCCACTTCTAGTCGGCGAGCGACGCTGACTAAATGACCACATATGCACATGGTCGCCAATTTGGAACCCCAACATTCAAACGAACCTCGAATTTGGTCAGGACTCGGAGCTGGAATCCGGAACAGGATTCGCATTGGAAAATAATAAATCCTCTCCTCGATGACAAACATCAAGAGGGTCCAGCGCTAATGAGTTCCCTCTCGAAGAAGGCCTTCGGAGGAATGGCTGGAATCTTATCACCGTTTCCGCCCGTTCTATTGCTAATCGGAAGTGTAGCTCTTTCGTCCTGTAACTGCCGTATGCAAGTCGGTCCGGCGCTGTCCAAAGTAATGTCAAACTTGTTGATGAACAGATTTTTGACTTCCAAAACCTGCCGCACGTCTTCACCGCCAATGACGCATATACTGTGTCTCCACTCGCCTGTACATGAAACGTGTGTTGTAACTACTAAGGACGGAAAATATTCATGCGTCAATGTTGCAGAGTACGATGATAAACATTGGAGAGCAAATTGACGAGATCGATTGGTATTTGTGAAGCAATTGCTTCCGGAGCGGGGATGCGAGATCCATTCATTGTGCTCAATATCAGTTTATTAATATTTTCACCATTTCAACACACCACAAAACTGCAATACAATGAAAAGATAGGAAGGTGTCGACACGGTAGGCAAGTCACCGACGAAATGTCACTATCGGTGAACGCTGCTCAAGATATAAACTCGTCTCAAATTTCATGGGTTTAGTGATTAAAAGTTTTGATTGCCTAAGAAACGAGGCCATTATTCCAAATTAGATGCAGATGCTGTCATAGTCTGTGGTATGATTGTTGACATGCAGCGTTCCTTCAAATTCTCAACTAGTTGCTGACGAATACCCCTGACAAGTCTCAGCCGAAAATATTCGGTTTCCTTTCAATATGAATATATTATTCTATTTTATATGGAAGTTGTGCTCCTCTAAGAACTTCGAAAATATATATTCAGATTTGTATTATTGGACACCCCTTGTATAAAGATATACAAAACAGTACTTGCATACGGCGAACAAAAGAATTGCGATGAAATCGTCAAACAAACAACATTCAGATACCCTGATACAAGGACTATTTTACGCGGTTCTCATGACAAATCAACCGACAAAAATAACGATAACTTACGCCAAGACTGCTTTCAAATTTAAAAAATCGAATTGATAATATTGGGTAACATCGCCTAAAAACTCTCCCAGTAGAAACCGACGCCGTTTAAAAACATATCCGCTTTAGCAAACAGTGTAAGCAGACATGGGGTAATCGCGATTAGTAATCGTAATCGATTACGACGGTTACAGCATTTTGAAGTAACTGAGCGCAATCGATTACATTTGAAAAAATTCCGAAGTAATCGTAATCGTAATCGACTACTTCCCATATCTAATCGATTTCTTTGTGAAAGAACGATTACTTTTTATTTGTACAAATACTATGACATAAGCTGAACATTCGCGAACAAGGAAGATATATTATTCCAGGTTAGTGATAGCACAAGCATCCGATTTTCAAACGCCACTGCTCATTATTACGTCAGAAGTATTGGCTTGCTCGCCATTCCGTGAAAAGTATCCACACATAGTAGATAGATATTCGAAGTACATTTAGTTTAGTGTGATTGTAAGTAGTAAGAACACCCACCGTGGTGTGTATATATCTGGTTATCAATGCACTCCGGACGCCACTACCTCGCAGCAGGATAATAATCACCACGCTGCCTATAGTTTCAAATAGTAACTTATGAATTGATTTTTGGTTATGTCTAGTTAAACGCAGTTTGACTATAGAATGTCACATTCTATAGTTTGACTGTTGCTGCTTGGCGAGTAGTAGGCTTATGTACCACCGGACAAAGATTCGAAATTTTGTACTCGTCAAATACAACATCACGGTTTCCGCAACGAAACATTAAAAATCAACAATTGCTGATATATATCATAACTGGGCCGTTCTTTGCCGTTTCTAGAGACAGCAGCTTGCAGTAACTGTACTTGGTTGAACGCAGAATTTTAGGCTCACGTCTACTTATTTTCATATGACTCTAATTGAGACGGGTGCCAATCGTTATTTCACAATTATTCACTCATTAAGGGGACCTGCCGCCATTGTCATCCACTTAAATACCATGTTGACATGGGTTGTAGCTATCAGAACCATAACAGCAATTCGCCCCCCCTACTCGAAACGTTGATCTTGGGCCCCCATATAGACTAGTCAAATTTCAAGGTGAAGACTGAATTTCGTCAATAATATTGGTAATTGCATCATATTCCTATTCATTTTCAATCCTCTCTCAGCCCCCGATAGCCATATTTACATGTAGATATGGGGGCACTTAATTCATAATTATAACATCTGGTATGATGTTATAATTACTTTATTTCATGTTGTTAATTCGTGACCTTCGGGCTGTTATTTTATCAAAAAGATATCGTGTAGTCGCCCAAACGTAGCAGACTAAAAGAAGAACTTTCGTGAGACGCAAACACAAATTGCCATGTTTTTTTATTCTTCTGTGGGTGCCCCGGGTGGCATTTTTATTGTGGGCTCGGACAGTAAGGTTAGGACTATTAGTCACGGGTCACCCAACGAGGCTATTGACAATGGACAAATACCCTAAGTTTCAGCCAAGGTCTTTCTTTATTAGCACATCCGTGGAGCTGCATGTTGGCCAAAACTGAATATGTCTTTTGGTATGTCATGGCAACGAAATGACCTGCACCGAAATGTCTATTACCATAAATTATGCGTGTTTCTTTCTTGATGCGGAGAAGTATGCATTTCAAAGTCAAGCAATCTAGAGACATTTTAATCGCGAAGCTCGGAGAAAATTTTCAAGTTGATTAAATATCTTAAAAATACTCTATAATTTATTTATGGTGGTTTACGAAATACTTCTGAGTCCCCTCCGAGCTCGCTTCCCACCCTATTGGGGAGTTTGGGGTGCGGCACTTACGGACCTGGCAAGAATACAAATCGTTGGGTGCGGTAAATCGTCCCCTATAAACGTCAGCAATGGGTACATTATGACGTAACACGCAAATGACCCATCATTTATAAAGAAAGTTGTTATGTCATTAAAGCCTTTTCATCGCAATCATTATATTGTCTTCCCATCTATCATCTAAGATTAGTTCCAAGAGTAAGAAGTAAAATAAATGTAATCGTGAGTAATCGTGATTACATTTACAATGTAATCGTAATCGTAATCGACTACTTCCTGATTTTGCTGTAATCGTAATCGCGGGATTCAGAAGTAATCGTAATCGCAATCGATTACATTCATGAAGTAATCACCCCATGTCTGGTCCTGAGACTCTATATAAGTGTATGTAACACGTGTTTGAGGATTGCTTTGATTATGATTGAGACTCTACACCAGGGGTCACCAACACGCGGCCCGCAAGGTCGTGTTTTGCGGCCCGCGGCCTGATTTGAGATTTTGGAAGAACGATCTGTACAGCATTTTGAAATTATTAAATTGATTTTGATATTGTTGTTGTGGTTGTTCAAAGTAAGCTATTCTCCTATGCCCAATATCACTATTTCTCACTGCGACGGCGATATTTCTCACTGCTGCGGCGATGGTGATATCATTCCATTGAGGAAGAATTCGCTGATATAAACTAGCATTTGGGCATATTGCCTTGAAGTGCAATGGTCCACCATTGCCAAGACAGAGACGCATAGAAAACGACTTCGGGTTCCCCAAAAGACCCAGCTTGACGGGGAGATAGTTTCTCAGCAAATACCGTGTCTAGCTAACCCCAAGGTCGATTCTTTTGTCTAGGGGTGGCCAATCTGTGGCAGTAGAAGGAAGATTATGCGGCCGTCGACACTTATTTCGATTACGATGTGTTGGCGGTCGTCAATATGCAAATTGAATTTATGAATTGACTCTCTAATTAATGAGAGGTTTTAATTATTCTTGAAATTTTCTTCGCGCTGCGCGCGGCTCAACGCGTGTTCATTTTATATATTAATAGTGTCCTTTGTAATCAGAGCTCCACAGTAGAGATGCGATCAGCAGAGGAAAATGATGCGCCCCATGAATAAATACCAATTTGTAATCGTGTTCTGCTCATCACGAAGGAAATTTGGTTCTGGTAGGCCTATACGTTTGAGCGAATCCAATATCCTTTCGCTATACCGAAAATCCTGATGGGATGTCAAGAAATAAGACCATGCAACAAACGGGAATAAAAAAATTGGCCCACCCTAAAATGCAACACAGCATTAATAACTTTCCTAAATTTTCTAAGACATCATCTGCATCAACTCTACCGGTGAATTCGATCACATGGGCTGAGAAAGGATAAATATTTGATAGTAATATGTGAAACTATAATAATATTAATGGCGAAATTCACTCAAGAATATAAAAATATTTTCGCGCTCCGCGCGACTAGCAACGAATCCTGGTGGTTATTCATAACATGACTACTCACGATTTTGTTGCGCAGAGTAAGCCGATATGAGTATATAGATTAGTCCGGAGTTTACCGGCAATGGACAATGGACATGGACATTTTAACGTGGGCTTTTGATCTCCAGTTAGTGCATTACGACCATGCACTGGAATGCGGTCGTAGCCAACATAAGTAATCGAAATGCAGCCGTGAATAGCAAAAGGTTGGTCACATCTGCTTTAGTTGATGAAGAGTGTTGTAAGGTATGGTGCGCAGCTCATAGTTCAAAATAGAATAAAATTGATTATCTTCATTTCTTTTGTTGCATTTGCACTTCTTCAATAAAATATTATTTCTTCTGTGGTAACTATACCCGTCGCACATGTTTGAGAAAACAGCGTTGTACTGACGTAGAGTTATCAAAACGTGGCTGCTAAACTGCGTTGCCTATTTTTATCTCGATATTGAAGTCATGCGGCCCGCGGCCTCGACGAATTTTGAAAAGTGGCCCGCGACCCGTTTTGAGTTGGCGACCCCTGCTCTATACCCTACTACTGTATAACGTTTGAATAAACCATTGTATTGAGTATATTTCTGGTACAGTGACGTGCGGTCCAATGAGGCAGGTGAGGCAGTGGGCAGAGGTGGTCAGTAACGAAGTACTTCTACTTTTTCGAAGTACTCAAGTACTTTTCCTCTACTTCTGGTACTTACTCAAGTAGATAGAATCTTCGCTATTTCTACTTCTACTTCGTAATATTTAGTGATCTACTTACTTACTTTTCGCTATTTTCAGTTTGTCAAGTAGAAGTAGTGTAACCCCCAATTAGAAAGAGAAACTGGGGAATTGTCGGGCTGTTTTCACGGAGTTCTAACTTTCAATCCTAAGAAAATTTAAGTCAAACCCAGAATTTCCGTCGCGCTTCACGTCAAGTATATATAGAGTTACAAATATGTTTTCACGAAAGTGAATATTATTTAGGTTGCAGGTTGCATTGCACGGCATTGTCGCCCATATGGCATATTTCGTCACAGTAAATATGGCCCATCATAACGTTTGAAACTACCGTTTCGAAATCTAGCATTTACCCATCATATCGTAATCGTAACCCATGGAGTGTCCTATTCTGGAAATGTGGGCTCTGACGTTTGTTTTCAGTGTTAAATGTGTTGTAGCAGACCAACGTTAAAACTGCCGTGAAAAAAGACATAAAATACATTTTCCGCTTTTCTGTTGTAGTATTTGTAGTTCTCGTTCAATTCACAGTATCATTTACAGTTCTAATTTGTTTCAGTTCTTTTTTCTGGGAAACATACATGTTTTTTAAGTTTAAAAGAAGGTGTAGCATTGACGTCTATTTTGCTAAACAATTACACTATATGGCATTTTTGCGTTATGCCATATTTTGTTATCATAGTATACGAATCGCGCAAAGTGTTGACAACGTATCCATACAACTCCGTATTGCTCTTCTACTAAACTAAATGCCGTAATAGGCGTGAGGGAACATGTCATGACATTTTCTAAAACGCGGGATGTTCGAGTTAACAGAAAATTACTATCTCATTTCCATAGCAAAACTATCTTCGCATCTTATGATTTGGTCGAATGTTCATGCTGTCGGAAATTTATACCTCCTGGGATGCATCAATATGCGTTGTACATGAAGCTCTCTTCACCTTCCGCATATCTCAATTTGCAGCTTTTGAGAGTCCATGCGAGCGTATTATGACCGTTTTTAAAACTACTTACTTACTTGAGTCGATTTAAAGCCAGCAAATTCTACTTCTTCTTCAATTAGTTTTAGGCTGCTTATGAAAAAAGTACTTCTACTCGTACTTGAGTCGATTTTTGCGTCGCTTTCTTGACTACTTTGACCACCTCTGGCAGTGCCTCACCTGTCATCAGGGCGAATAAGTGAAAATTGTTAAAACCTTCCATGGGTCGATGATTATTGATATTTTACATCGATGTTCATAAATAACTAAATTTGAACATTTTTTCACACAACATCATCAATTTGCACAATTATTATTCAAAAATAAAGCGCGAAAGGAGAGTTGCAGCACAGGTGAGGCACGGGCGGGTCGTGCCTCACATGCGACAATGCAATTCATCATAAATAGCTCGGAATTCATAACAACTGGTATCAATCAAATGCTATCGTCATATTGATTTCGAAAATCCAAATATTAACAGTGTCAGACCACCAGAACCCCCTCAAAATCGCCAAGGAAGGTGACATTTGGCTTTATTACAAACAATGACATCGCAGAGAAACAATAGCCAGGTGAGGCACAAACGAATTTTCCCCATGCACTATTCGCTAACAATTGGGCAATCGCAGCACAGTGAAACGCGCTATCGATTTCGGAATACAACAGTCTTGACTGTCTTGTGGGAATTATATAGTAGCGACGGCCAATACGTAATGCGGAGCAAATACATTCCCTTACTTATGTAGCTGTTATTTATTTTCCGTAAAATTGTGGTACGTGATAGCTACTTGCATAAGCTGCATTATTGTCGTTGCTTTATGCTTCGAATAGTTTATACCGGTACTTGAAGAGATAGTAATTATTATCCGTCTAAACTTGCCCATTTAGCACAATAGTGACCAGTCCTACATGCATTGATTAATGTGGAATTGCAACGGCTATCGGTGTGCAAAGAAAATGCTCTCTATACCCGCTGCTGTTGTTATTCACATTTTGGATCTCTTTATCAGGTAGGCTACTTTACGTGCGTGTGTGTTTGTGTGTGTGTGTG
>ATSW01008417.1:0-16963 GCA_000444245.1 Botryllus schlosseri | reverse complement strand
AGTCTCAGCCATGCGAATGCAAACATCTGGCCTTTTTCAATAGTATAGGGATTCCTAAAAATTAAGTTTGGACGCGTCCCAGTTCAATCAATGCATAATTATTGTCACGAAATGCAGATTCCTCCACATTTTAGTTTACCCAACCGTGAATAACTTATAAACGATCGTAATTCCCACGTAAGGGGGTCCGGCGAATATGTTTTCTGTGGATTCTTTCGACATTGGTCGTCTGCCGTGATGATATCTCAGCAAAGGGTCCGATGTGGTATATTCGTAATCCATTCCATCACTCCAACCCGTCGAGAGTGCTCGAGTCTGAAGCAACCATGTGCTTCATATTCAGACGTGTTAGTTTATTCGTGGTCGAGGGCATACGCTAACATTACATGTCGGCATGAGTATCGCCCGTGATGAGTTGGTGATGAGTCGCGTTTTCCTTACATTTCCAGCGTTACGCTATGAAATATCCGAAAGAAATATGTACAGCAGATAGTGAACGAATGCAAATTTACCGGAATAACTTAGCGTGAGACATTCAGAGAGACTTAGTTTGAAGGCAACTGATAACTCTACTTATGAAGAGCTTCTTGGAGGTACAGAACTTCAATATACATCTGAGCAATTTATTCCTATCTAAATAAACCCGAATATTTTCTTCTGACACTCGTCCAATTTTCTACTATAGTTTCTGACGATTAATCCTGATGAGTATCAGCCGAAAATATGCGGGTTCATTCAGATATGAATACATTGCTTCACTTTCTGTGAAATTATCATCCATTTACGAATGCGTCGATCACTGTAGCCCGTGTGCGATATGCTGCTTATCACGTACAATCTCGATGTCATTGTAAAACCACATTTTTAGCGACTGTAGATGAATGTCGACCGTGCGTCGTATCATAAATACATCGACATAAACTTTCAGCGCTCTCTGAAAATTGCGAACCCGTCAGATCTTTTGGTAAATATTGACTTTATTGGTGTCAGTCAGGAAATATTTTATCGTTGCGAGGATGGATCAACCCGTGCCTGTTCAGCTCGTGGGAAATATCGCCACCAAACTGTATTTATATATCAAAGCGTTCGCTTTGGTTGTTGGTATGCAAACGTATAGATTTTTTGAAACGAATACAACCGGGAGATTACGTTGAAACCGCGCCATCCAGTCAATAGTTCGTCCTGAATAATTCATCTAGATTTTCACTCGCCAGCATTTAGCTTCCATTGCATTACGCGTGTTAATTACGAGCTGTGTTCCTTCATGTACACTGCATTGGTAATAATCTATTTTCGGGCAGTGATAGAGAACATTTACTACCCGTACACTATCTGTACAGGTTAGCTGTATAATTCTTACTGCTGAGTGTAATTAACATACCGATTGGTTACCGCGACCGCTAGCTGCTGTCGGGTCTTTGGGGGGTTAAATATCGATCATTGCTATGCCCAATTGAAGTCACGTCCTCGAGGACACTATAAATCACCACTAATTTTGGCGGAAATTGACTTGGTGAAGGTCGGATCGCGAGGAATCGATCAATTTCTTATTGAATCTCATGGTCGTCAATTACGGTTCAACAGAATCGCTAGACATTGGAACTTCAGTCGCGCCCGCGACAGGTTACAGATCAAAGTTGTTGCCAAGGCCGATAAATAAGACGAGCTCTATTTGCATTGCTGCGTATACAAGATAACAAGATGATTCTAGTGGACGAATTTGACTAAAATGAGCGAAATGCCGGTTTGTAATTCGTGAAATTTTTCTATGGTCAAATCATAACTCTAATCTAATTTCTGGTTTTCTTGTAGTAAATATAACAGGAGAACTGTATAGTGCGAAACGAGTCAAGCCTGACGTACTGTCATTTGCTATTTTCATGCTGACGAGAATGAACTCTTCTTTGTTATGAACTGAACTTGTTCCAATGTCTAAGTTTCGCGAATTCATTAATTCCAATTTTAATCTAATTTGGAAAAAACTGTGTAGCTATAGGCTAATTCTAATTTTAATGCAATTTGGAAAAGACTGTGCAGCTATAATTATATTGTGATTTGGAAAATCTAAAAATTTTCTATTTGTCCAAGTCTGCTCTGAATGTGCATTTGTGTATTGTGCAATATTGAAGCTGCAGCGTTCTTTTCGTCGGCCAAATTCTAGCACGGCCTTTGGTCACTCTAAAATTTTGCCTGTAAACTTCCAAAAACGCTAATGTTGAATTATCCTGATTGTCACAGTCGATATGTATACTCATGTAGTCAGTTAGTCATATGTCGATTGTTTTTGCGTCGATGAATTGCAGGATATAAAATCAGATATATGTATAGAGGCGGTTAGGGTAGCCACAGTTGAGGCCAAAGTACAGGTAGAAATAACGATTTCAACGTTTGTATTCTAGGCTTAGTTTTGCATGATGATTGAAAACTTTTAAGTGCAGTCTAAAATCATATCTATTTGAAATTAGTAATAACAACGATTTAATGCCATGTGATCAACACGAGAAATGCTGCTGTGCACCGTGATAATTCGCGCTTTTAGCTAGGCTTTTACAGGTTATTGTAATTGCTATTCTTTCCGCGTGACGCTCGAGGCAAAAGACGCGATTCCGTTGTTGTTATCATCAGCAAACAGTTCGTTGCGTATCGGGTCAACATAGAATTAGAACACAACGGTTAAGATTGAACATCAACTACGCGATGTATTATCGCAATAATTACAGATTGCATAGTACCATATGGATCTGAGTGAAATTTCAACATAACTCTTTTGAACTGTTACCAGTTGGTCATTCAGACTCGAGGTCAAAGTGTCTGAATGACATCTAGTTGCAGTTAAGGTGAATCCACTATTTATCATTGTGCCAACGAATATACCCTTCACCTTTCTCGTCATATCACACGGAACCGTTTAGTTAGTATCTACCATGCTGACGCGATAACTTGTTTAGTATTTACTATCAGGTTTCTGTTGTCGGAATCTTCCCATAAATTAGTATTACTGTCAAGGTACATCAAGGTATACATATACAGCTGTTTATTAGATAATTCGCGTTGTCTGTTTAGAATTATTATTATTAGTAATGGTATTCTAGTCTAACTTGTGAAATTGTTTCGTTGCTCTAATCCTAACTATCCTAACTATCTGGTTTTCCTGAAAATGCTGCAGGTGAACTGTATAGTGCGAAACGAGCCGAACTTGCTGTACAGACATTTGCTATTTTCATGCCCGTGAGAATGGGCTTTGATATAAACTGAACTTTATGCAATGTCATAGCATTGAATACGCGAGTTCAGTAATTCAAATTCTAATTCTAATCTAATTTAGAAAAAAACTTTGTAGATATTTTTCTAGTTGTCCAAGTCTGATACATTTGCAAGCAGTTCAGAGACAGCGTCGGTATAAGGAAAAATATCATTAAAGCTATGGTCAGTTCAAAATGAATCGCGTATAAACAACACCTAAAAGTTGCCCAAACCCAAGAGTCCGCCATTAAGTATTTCATTGAGAACAAGGTATTCCAGGCCGGCATGGCCAGCGATTGCACGTGATTTCACGGTCTAGCGGCCCACAAGAGTCATTAATGACGTGGGGAAATATCCATTCAAGATTCCTTCACGAGCTACGGCTGTTCGCAAATCTATAGTTTTTATATGAACCCTTCGTAACACTAGACGTGACAATGCCCGCTTTTCGTGTGGAAAAAGATATTCGATCCTATCCAACAGTCGAAATACAAGTTTGCGTCAATTTTGGACCCTTGCGGAATAGTACCGTACAGCACGGCGTTGTAAAACAACATAGCCATTAGCCCAGTGATTCGCAACTGGGGCTCAATGACACAAGCCGGAATCACACATCAAAAATTACAGCGAATTGCAGTACATATTCATGATAATATCATTGTGAGGATCATGTTTTTTTCTAACACTGTGGTTGATGCACACTGCACAGTTCATTATAAGCACCGTAGAGGTATAATATGTTAGAATTGAAATAACGGTTTCGTCCTGTTAACAATGTTGTTGATGACGTTCATTTTGTGCTTCATTAATCCTGCATAGTAATGCGCCATACTTGTATAGTGTGCTAGATTTTCGTTGTTGTGACTATGCGTAGGGTTCGATGAAGGCTCTCAGATTAAGCAGGGGTCGCCAACTCAAAACGGGTCGCGGGCCACTTTTCAAATTTCGTAGAGGCCGCGGGCCGCATGAATTCGATATCGATGTAAAATAGGCAACCACGTTCTAAAACTCTACGTCAGTACGACGCTGAGCTATTTGGAACTGTGAGCTGTGCACGATACGTGGAAACGCTTTTCAGCGACTAAAGAGTCGATATTGGGACTAGGGAGATCCGTTACTAGCTGAAAGACCATCTCCACGTAAAGCTTGATCTTGTGGGAAAGCCCTAAGCCAGTGGTTCTCTAACTTTTTTAGACACGCCCTCCCCCTTTATGATACTGAAAAATCGTCATATCACAAAATGCAACCTGGAAGCTAGCAATCCCAACGGCTAGTTTGATGGCATGGAAGGTTATGACTGATGATGAGGGAGTTCTATAAGATGAATTCCGGACTATACACAGAGCAATAACGATGAATTAGAGGTAAATCGCGCGAAGCGCGAAAATGTTTTAAGTTGAGCGCAGCTCCGCGTCCCCTTCTGATGCTTTTGCGCTCCCCAGTTTGGGAACCACTGCCCTGAGCCGTTTTCTAAGCGTCTTGGTCTTGGCGGTGTTTGGGCCATTGCAAGTCAAGGCAATATGCCCATTCATATCAGCTGATTCTCCCTCGACGGAATGCTGTTGCCATCACCAGAGCCGTTTTGGCTAGTGACGAATAGTCATGTTGGGCACAGGAGAATAGCTTATTTTGAAACAACACAAAACAAGTAGAGACTGTAGTCAGTTTCAGCATTTCAAATTGGTTTTCTTAGCTTTTTCTGAAATCTCAAATCAGGTCGCGGGCCGCAGAATATGACTTAGCGGGCCGCATGCGGCCCGCGGGCCGCGTGTTGGTGACCCCTGGATTAAAGTAAGGGTTCGCCAGGGTTAGAAACCGCTGTAATAGCCGTAATCAAACGAACTATTATAGCCATAAAAGGTGTGGAGAACAAATCGCATTAAACACTACGTGCCGCGTCCCAATCCATTTGGAACAATGTAAAGATAAGATTACAAGCATACGTTTTGTATCAATTTGTTGGTAATCCATACAGGAATGAATGGGGCTTGTACTGTGACATCTATAACGATGTATCCGCTTTACGGTACAGTGGAATTTGTAGAAGTAATATTCGCAAGGAACTGTCGGGCGCCATTCGTTAGACAGACTGTAATGTGTGAGTTATTCGGTTGAAAAGCAACTCGTCTGAAATGATAACAATGATGATTTGTAAATTTTAACATTCTTTTACTTTCACGAAACAGATTTATGTTAATTTAGTTCAATTTCTAAAATGGATACTTTATCCCGGATTCTGGGTAAGTTGGAATGTATTGAATTTAAATAGAACAAGAAGTTTGTACTGTTTGATTTGCGGGCAAATCAAGTGCATTGATTTAATCTTAGACAAAGCGCATGCAATGCCGCATTGATGGAAGTTTATAGTCGTTTGTACGTTCGTTCATTTACGACATACCGGCTCTAATAACACTGCACTGTCTTTATAGTCTTGTCCGGGCTGTTACGAGTCACGTTTTCCGATATCGTCGTCTTGCAAGAACAGCCTCAATGGATAGAAGTAGGTGAAGTTGCGCCCGTGGTCGCGAGATGGGAACAGAATCGTGAGTACCAGCGTTTTCTCGCATGGGCATTGTTGCTATATCGAACAGTTTCTTGAATAGTAGCCTATATTCATATTGAAATGAACCCGAATATTTTCGGCTGACATTCGTCAGGGGTAATCGTCAGCAAATAGTAGAGAATTCAACAGAACATCGTATATCAACAATCGTATCGCAAACTAGGACGTCACCGGTATGAAATCCTGGTAACCGGGGCGAACAGCGGCTTTAGCGCAATTCAATTCTTTACTAATTGCTGACCATCACCCCTGACGAGTGTCAGCCGGAAATACTCGGGTTTATTTCAATATGAATATACTATTCAAAAGCATATATGGTAATAATAGCCAACTTACTGCAGCCTAACACAAGTTGCTATGAGCGCGTCTTGTTGCGATTTTGAAGCCTCAAAGCCCACAAGCAATGTTTCCCTGCTAGAAAGATCTACGAAGCCTAGAATGCTGTTGGCGTTACTCCGCTTACATGACAAACTTTTTCCAAGTTTGATTAAAATTAGAAATATAGCTACACATTTTTCCAAATTCGCTCGGAACTAAAATTACAGATTTCGCAAAACTAGATAGATAGAAATACGTCAACATTGGGGTTACCATACGTCCTCTTTCAAGAGGATTTGTCCTTTCTCTTGACTTTTTTGAAAGTGTCCTCGGAGGGCGCCCAAATGTCCTCTTTTTTGAGAATTTTGGTTAAATAAATGGTAAATCGACTGAGATACAGTAAATCAGCGCTGAAGTAACGCTCCGGCGGCTATTTCGGGAGTGCAGCCGGAAAGTTCACCTTTTTATAGTCAACCAACTGATAATGTGATAATGAGACAGGAAAAAAACTGTATTTTGGGCGCTGAGCGAGAAAGTCAACCTTTTTTAGTCAACCGACCACGAAGTGAGAAAAATTTACCATTTATTCAGGATTTTCCTCCGGTTCTGCAAGTCTGAAAATTTTGTAAACTGTCCTCTTTTCAGATTTCCAAAATATGGTAACCCTAGTCAACATCCAAAGTGCAGTTCATATCAAATAGGGACATTCTCATAAGCACGAGAATGGCAACTGTCTGTACCCAAGCTTGGATCGTTTTGCACTATACAGTTCTCCTGTAGTATTTTCAAGAAAACTGGGAATTCGAGTAGAATTAAAATGAGGCATCAAAACATTTCACAAATTACATAAAAAGTTGGTAAATGACATTTCACTCAAATTAGCTTACTTGCACAACTAGAATTATCTATCTGTTCAAGTCTGATTTGCGGCATTGCATTTCTCTCATTCGCATTTTCAGTCGGGGCAGATGTTACGCAGTTCCTTGTGTGGAGCGCGGATGACCAAGGCATAAGGAAAGAGACTAGGAACAACCAAAACTCTTCTTTCGTTTACGCAAGCAGTCCGATACCCGCCGACCGCCAAATGATTGACATGAATTGGGAAGGTCAAGCGAAACCGGGTAAGACTAAGTCACTCTGCAGCAGACGAGCACAAACTACTGGATTTTCAAAATGTGCAATTAGAAGTAAACCTACTACCCACTTTTCAAAGCTCGCTAGTAGAGCTACAACTTGAACTACTCTATTTTTAAAATCCGCACTCGGACTAACACCATGACTACTCCCTTTTCAAAACTCGCAACTAGAACTAGAACTAAAACTAAAACTACTCTCACTTTTCAGAACTAGCAAGTAGAACTAGAACTTTTTTAAATCCGCACTAGAACTAAAACTATATTGCTACTCACTTTTCAAAACTCGCTAGTAGAGCTAGAACGCTCACTTTTTAAACTTGCAACTAGAACTAAAACTAGGGGTGCTCACTTTTCGAAACTCACCACTGGAACTGGAACTAACGGCAGTGGTTAGTCGACTAACTAGGCTGGTAGCTTGTACAAGTTTGCTCTGCAGTCTGCCAACTACGTTCGACTGTAACGTCTTACCGGCCACGATAACGAAAAGGAAACTTTTCCAATTTAGACGATCCTAGCTGGATTGTCCAAAGCAGCGTTCTACACATCTTGGACTTCCAAGTCACTGACCCCGAGGAATACAGTTGCAGCATAGAGATCGGCCGAGAACTAAAGACAGCAATCACTGTGGTTAAAGCTTACGGTGAGACCGCGTTATCTTCATAGATAACATACTGACCCATCCTGCCACGATTTCATCGGCAATAGAATTTGTTTTGTTGTCTGGAAGAGAGATTTGTTGGAATAATGCATATATAACTAATCGACCTGGCGCACAAGGACATTGCTGCCGAACACCAAAAACTCAATACCAACAACAACAATCATGAATCGAATCACTCAGGCCTACCAATTTATACGTAACCGAGCCCAATCCTCACTGGGCCGAGTGAGATTTATCCACCTACATTGCGACATATATACGAACAATTTCGATATGTTTGTGCGAATTTTCACAGCCCTTCCCACAGTAGCGATCGAGAACGTCACGATGGAAGCGGACGTGAGAGCGCCGATCCCAGAGACCGACGATGCTGGTGAGTTGAAAGCTACACATAAAGCGTGTTTGCATGTGTGTCAGCGTCGGACCACTGAAAAAAATCCAGACCTCATAAGTCAGATTAGGATTTGAATTATAGCTACACAATTTATTCACAGTACATCCTAAATCAGTTGAAAATCCTTATGGTCACAGACTACCCGGAATATAACACCACAGAGGTCGACAACGCAGATCTGGACGACGAATATAACGCTGGCGAATCAGTCCCGGACTACCCCGACAGAAAAAAGAGGCAAGTCGATGCCACTCTGGAAGACGCGGGGCCAGTAGAAGAAGATGCAAAATACGTGGAAGTGGCTTGCAACATCCAGGGCGCGTATCCGCAGCCGGAAAAAGTAGAATTCACAATCGGAGGTAAATATACGTCTTGAAAAGACTCTTGGAGATAACTACAGTATACAATTGAATAATATATTCATATTGAAATAATCACGAGTACTAGTTTGGGAAAAATCAGAAAACTCGAGAATAGCTTGTCTAAAAACATAATTACTTGAGCAATCAGTGCATGTAGACAAAATTTACTTGAGTAGTTTTAAAAAATAGAAGTTTTTATTACTACCTAGATTCAGACGTTTCTAGTTTATTCCATATCCAAGCTGTAAAGCTGTTCAAATAAATGCTGTCAAGTTTTGAAATGCGTCTTAAGCTATAGATGAAGCATCTTTGGAGTATCGGTTGAATATGTCGGGTAGGGTTGTTCAAAAGTAACTTTTTTTTTCAGATTTTTGCGGCTATTAGCTAAAATTATTAGGGTGGCTGAAAAAAAAACGTTGCACATCAAGTTTGAGCCGATTCCGTCTAGTGGAAGTGAAGCTATCGAAGTCGAAACTATCGCCCCATGGAATTGTCCAGTAGTCTAATAAAACAATACACAGCAAATTTGGCTTGATTCCAGTCAGTATTAGAACTTAGAAGTGAATTTATTGAAGTTGAAAATCTTGGAATTGAACTGTGGGTAATCCAAGAAGTAATGAAAAACTCGAATAACTTCACTTCTGTTGGCTGGAATTGAGTGAAATCTGTTTTGCATAGTTGTTATAGACAACTCAACAATTTCATGAATTACCCTGTAAATTTTCTTTTTAATTTTTAATATTAAATTCAAAATTTTCTAAACTCCAATAGCCTTACTTTTCCCAGTCGTAATTCAGCCAAATCTGGTGAGTTACGTTTTTTTAGCCAACCTAACAATTTTAGCTAATAGCTGCGAAAATCCGGTATCGCGCCGTCTCTAATTGTGACTCGTTTTCAGAGAGAGATACCATGCAGCCTAGCGAAACACCGGTGTGGAGTCAGGACCCAGTGACGCGGTTTTACAGCAGCCGAGTCATTCTCAAGTTGGCGGCTGATCCTATGTACGACGGAAAACGAGTGGCGTGCTCCGTGACCCTACCAAACGCGGCCGTCGAGAATAGCGGATTGTCGCCGCCGTTCGTCATTCTGCGTAAGTTAGAGTTTGAGTCGTTTTGTTGAGGCTTTCGTCAGAACAAAACGCTACAAGATTGCGATACAATATATCGATCGGAATGTGTCGAAACGACTTGGAGTAGTCGCTGAAATCAGACACCCAAGTTGTCCAAAATATCGATTCATAACAATTTTCTTCTCACTTCCAGTCGGCAGAAGCGAAAAGATTGCAGTTGAAAATTTTTAATGTGAAAACATAGCATTCTCGGTCTGTAATCTCAGAATTATTAATGAAAAACTTTAATAACTTCGCGTCTACGGGCTGGAATTGCATCAAATTCGCTTTCATCATTTTTGTAGACAACGTAACTATTTCACGAGGTTGACAGTAAAATGTGAAGAAAAAAAATTAGTTTTCAAAATAAATTCAAAATTTTCAAACTTCTCTAGCTACTAGTTCGACTAGAGCAGGCCTGGGCAAAGTGCGGCCTGCGGGCCAAATGCGGCCCGCAGAGCGATTCTGTGCGGCCCGCCAAAGGTTGCTTGAAATTTAAAATATAACCCCTACTTTTTAATGTTGCTGCGTGGACTAAAACCATAGGAAGCATAAACTGAACCGGAAATTCGTTTACTATCAAACCTGTTCATTAACATACCGTGATCACGCAGCCTATACGTCAGTGGTCGGGAACCTTTTTCGACCAAAGAGCCATATTGACCCAATATTTCCAATTGTAACTCCCAAAGAGCCATACATGTCAATTACCTGTTACGTCACAATTGCAAATTCATGACGTATTGGTAGCACTAATATATGGGATTCGTAATGTGCGCCATAACCTTCAATGAGTATTTATTGGTATTTTTATCGATGTTTATGAATGATTAGATTTTAAACATTTCTATTCCCCAAATCGCGGAATTTCCATATTTATTGTTCGAAAATAAAGCGAGAAAGGAGAGTTAACGCACAAATGAGGCACAAACGGGCCAAGCCGCACCTGTGATAGAGCAGCTCATCGTAAATACCTTCGAATTTATCATCACTGAAATTATTCAAATGAAGTTGTCGGGCTGATTCCAAAAATCTAAATATTGATCGATATTTAAAGTATTCGCCGTAACATAACGCTACACATGCACCTACATTTTACTTCGGTCCTAGTAGGCTATTGACGTTACCAATCAAGAACTTGGATAGCTATGGCGTTGTTTTTAATTTGAATTTGTAATTGTTAATGTCACTTCCAAGGAAATTTATTTATCCGTGTAGAATGTAGATCAAGAAGACTATGTGTATTTGAAATCTGCATTGTCCTACAAGCTTCGTCATGTCAATGTATCAATCAAGGTATCGTGGAATCCAATTTAGAGGCTCGCGATGACGGGTAGATCGAATTTGCCGGTGGTGTTAGTCGCGACAGCAACTTAAATTTAGGGATTTTGAAATGGGGGTATGAACCCCTAACCCAGGTTACCCCACTGTCTTGATCCCTCAAAAACATGTTTATGCTGCAACGAGAATAATTATTCGGGCCATCATGAAAATTTACAAACAAGTTGCTGCAATATTGATGAATTAAGAACAAAGTTACAAATTTGTCAAAGAGCCATATCTTATACCCAAAAGAGCCATATATGGCTCGCGAGCCATAGGTTACGGACAACTGCTATACGTACATCACATGCCTAATCCAGATTCAAAGTAAAGTCAGTGTAGCAAATTATGCCGTTAGAATTAAAGTCACACGAAGTCACCAAACTTTCTATTTTGCCATTGTCACATTAGTTTCAAATTGTTACGTGATGTGTTTCCAAATCCATAATTCGTTAAACAAGTGAATCAGTGCTCATCATTTCTATGAATATATCACCACCCATGAAGGATGTCAAAAAAAAGAAAGTCGAAAGTTGAAATTCAAAGATGGTTAATGACTGCAACCTTGGCTAAACAGCGAGGCCATTTCGGCAAGCTGCACAATGCTCACGTCTCGGAAACCAGCTACCAAGACAATAAGCTATATATTATCCTCAGGACCGTAACTCCCGCACCCCAAACCCCCCAATTGGGTGGCGAGCTCGACGGGCGCCCAAAATTATTTCGTGAATGAACATAAATTATAGGGTATTTATTTGAAAATTTATGCAACTTCATTCAAACTTTTCTCGCGCTTGGCGCGATTCGGAGATCAATGGTTTATAGAATTGACCATTTCGGCGTCAGCCATTGCCGCGTCACGACGCACCAAAATATATGAAGTTTAGGCCAACACGGCATTCCGAGAAGGCACTGCAATTGCAACTGCTGATCAAATTAACTAAGTAAAAGGGAAAAAGCTCGGCAACGAGAAAACCTTGGCCGAAAAGGCTACTCTTATGTTGACCAAAAACCACGATGTCCAATTGTCCATAGGCATTATTTTCCAGTGAAGCAATACCAATTGGGAATCGTGTGCGTCTTTTAGTTTGGTACGCTTTGGCGATTTCAATATCTTTTCACATAGCAGACGGGAGGTCACGAAATAACAACATGTAACGAAGTAATTATACCAACGGGCCCTCCCGAATATTTCAAATACAGTACCTCACTCAGCTCCAGCGGTAAAACTGAGTAGGCAGCTACGTGGGCTAAGAGAGGTTAAAAATATAGCAATATATATGCAATTACCAATATTATTGACCGATTGAATCATGAATCATGAAAAAATTCTGCGCTTCACGCGATTAGGGCATAAACGTTGCCAATTAGTGTATACAAAACATCTCGTGCATCGTGCATCTCGATGTGGGCTGATCTGGGGGCGCAGCCCCCTGGAGCTTGGTTTAGAACTCTATGGGGGGCCCAAGACCAACGTTTGGGGGGATGACGACGGATTGTTTCGGCCATTCCAAATACATTTTAATGTATTGATAGAAAAACGCGGATAGGGGTTTAGAGAGACTTTAAAATGTATCATGTTTAACATTGTTTCAAAATATGACGGCAAATAAATATTTTTTGGGTAATTACCGTCACTTTGTCATTCCTCAATATCAACACATCCACTGAACACCAATTCGTGTAATTCACTGCTCCCAATTTAGAAATAAAATCAATACGCTGGATATTCTAAAATGTCTGACTTGGCCCGACAACATATTTCTGCTTCTCATTTGGCCCGCGGAGAAAAATAATTGCCCACCCCTGGACTAGAGTCAAATTTGGTGTGTAACGTTTTTTTTATCCCACCTAACAATTTTATCAAATAGCCGCGAAAATTAAAACAAAAAAACTTTTTTTATGATCAACCATTTTTGATCGTAGCAGTCAGACGAAAACAATAACAAAAACAACATTTCGCTGTTTTAAACGAGATATAGGCTGTACCTTTGAAAAGTTTAGCGCAGGGGGTCTCACTTTTTCGGCCAAACGGCCACCATCAGATTTACGAATCATTGCGCTGGCCACTTGAATGTTGATGACCTTTTTCAGTCTTCCGATTGGAGCGAACCGGATTAAATAACGTGTAAACAATAATTATATTAAAACGCATCAGAATCAACAACAATTATGGCATGATGGCTAGATGGTGTGCAACCACCATCTAGCGGCGTTCAACGCGAATTATTTTTTGAAGTTAATCAATGAATTCGGTAGATAATAATGTATGCATGTATTACGGGGAGCCTCTACAGACCACGCGGCTTTTGGCAAGGACAAGATTATTCGGCTCTTGGACTTATAAATATCGAAGATTTCGGCTAATATGCGAAATACTGTACTTTACGGTTATTGGTCATGGTTATATAAGACGATCTACGAAAAATCTGGCTGGCCTCTGGCTACGCAAATGCGTCGGAACTGATCGTTCAGTCATCAAAATCCCAAATTTCGTGGTGAGATTAATCAAATTTTGGTTATTTGGTTTTGGTCATTATTATCTATTTATATTATAACTATCTCGAGAATTACCACGCGGGCCACTCAAAACCCTCTCGCGGGCCACGGGTTTAGCACAAGATTTGCAGGGTTGCGACCTGGGGTAAGTGGGGAGCGTTCGAAACTACGCTCCAAATCTCCAAAATTCAGTTTAAAATTTGGGGGTTCGCCGGTTGACAACCACTGGTCGATAGCGTGCATTCGAAACACGGCGAAGTTGCGAACTGATAGTCTTGCTTTACAGACGAGACCGACAAAGTCACTACGACAATCAGCCCCGAAGACGCGATTGAAGGAGATACAGTCATGATAGAATGC
The DNA here is from genome assembly GCA_000444245.1 of Botryllus schlosseri. Taxonomy (NCBI): domain Eukaryota; kingdom Metazoa; phylum Chordata; class Ascidiacea; order Stolidobranchia; family Styelidae; genus Botryllus; species Botryllus schlosseri. Next base: position 2,996 of record ATSW01008417.1, on the reverse strand, counting down.
AGAGCCAACGGCAACCCCGCCCCTCGGGTAAACTTATGATTTTTTTTACCTCAACCAGTGGTGTAAATAGTTACTCGATTACTCGGATCTGAATCTGGTATTAGTTGTAACGGTTTGAGTCGATCAGTGAAAAATAATTCTTTCGGTTACTCTACTTGACACTGGAAGGTAATTTATCCACTTTGCAGGACTTGAAACGTCTCTTGATGGCATCGCAGTATACAAAACATGCAGCACAAAGCTACGCGCATTATGTTATTATATCTGTGAAGTCGTGATAACCCTACAGTATTGACACATAGTGCAATGTAATACGCATAAACTAAAAATGCCAGATTATCTTTACTCTGATGTAGAACTGGTATTGTATTCTCTGTGGCAAGGTGCATATTTGAATTTTGAACACATCTTTCATGCTCTATTTTGGAATTTTAGACCATACATTTGACAGTGCTTGGGTAGTAGGTTGATCACGACTTCACATATATGTCATTTTCACTGCCGTGCATAGCTTTGTACTTAGGGTTGCATTTAAAACAAAAATCAATTTAAAACAAACATGTTTAAAACATGGCTCTTGTTTAAAACCTGTTTTTCTTATTGTGTTTAATGTTTGTTTTTTAAGCCATGACGTCACTAATGTTCAATTGTGACAATAATAGTGGACTGGCATTGACAATCGAAAATATAGGGTGATTAGAGCTCCTTTGGCGAAATATCTGCACTACTGCTGTTGAACCGACTGTTTTGAGGGTTCCAACCATCCCATATCGGATGGCAATTGTTCGTGGGCTCATACAACATATTTTTTGGAAAGTATTTGCACAAATATGGCATGATTGTACAACTTGAAAAAGTAGAGTTTTGTTTAAAAGACTGTTTGGAACTTGTTCTAAAACACCGTGTGTTTTAAATGCAACCCTAATTGTACTGCATGTTTCGTATTCTATGATACGACTAATCAAGGCTTCATTGCGGAAAATAGTGTCGAAATTATAATTGCCGTTGCTAATTTGATTCCAGGAAACGTGTTATGTCACTACTCGACTCGAATCTTTAAAATTAATGCTCGATTCACATTCGAGCATAAAAACATTGTGCTCGGATTCGAATCAGCCAGGGACTTGATTTTGGAATCGTTTTCGTTATCAGCGTCATTCCGATTTTAGTTCACGGTCATGTCGGATGTAGACGACAAGGACTTCACGGAAGACGAGTCAGGCACAAAATTCACGATCGCGGCCGTCACAAGGCAGCACCAAGGTCGCTACTGGTGCGTCGCCTCGTTCGACGACCGCGCTGACCCGGGATCCGTCAACACGCTGGACAGCGAAGACAAACCCGAGCTCGTTGTCAGATGTGAGAACCATTGGATCATTGAATCATTGTTCAGCTTTCCCTAAGTGGATTTGAATTAGAATGATGGCTACACAGCTTTTTCCAAATTTGTTTATAGTTTGAATGATAGCTACACGCCTCTTTTCGAAATTAGATCAGAATTGTACGTTCTTTTCCATATGACATGTGTATCAGAATTATTGCTGCACAGTTTTTTAAAATAAGATTCGAACAATATTTACAGTTTTTTTTTTCAAATTAGATTCGAATTAAAATTATGGATATACAGTGTTTTTCCAAATCATATTGGAAGAATTAGAATTGTAGCTGCACAATTATTTCCAGATTATATGTGAATCAGAATTATAGCTGCATATTTCTTTTCAAATCAGATTAGAATTAGAATTATATCTACACAGTTTTTTTACAAATTAGATTCGAATTAGAATTATATAGCTATATAGTTTTTTTTCCAAATTAGATTATAATAATTAGAATTGTAGCTGCACAATTATTTCCTAATTATATATGAATCAGAATTATAGCTGCACATCTCTTTAAAATCATATTAGAATTATATCTACACAGTTTTTTTACAAATTAGATCCGAATTAGAATTATAGCTATATAGTTTTTTTTACAAATTAGATTAGGATGATTAGAATTTGATTTCCTAATTCGATCAGAATTAGAATTAGAGCTGCACAGTTTTTTGCAAATGTGATTCAAATTCGAATTATAGCTACAGCTGTTCCCAAATTAGATTGCAATCAGAATGATAGGTACAGACCTTTAGATAGCTGTCCGAGTCTGGACGGGAATCGCTCTCTGGTTTCGACATATGTCGATATTTCCGAAAAGTTAACGACTTATATTTCAATCAGATATCGACACTCCGGATCTGAGTAGAAACGAAATTACCGGGAAAAAAGGTGACAACGCACAAGTGACATGCACGGCCAAAGGATCGCCTCAGCCGTCTGCGACTTGGAAGAAGAACGGTGAGCGATTTCTGTTTACCGCCTGAGGGGGTGGTTAGGGTGGTTCAAAAATGACTTTTCTTCCCGGTTTCGGATATTCACTGATTCAATTGTTAGGTGCTCTAAAAAATGCCACACACCAAATTTGGCTCGATTACAACTAGCACAGGCACAGGTTTTGAAAATTTTGAATTTGTTTCTCATGGATTTCATAGACAACTCAACAACTTAATAACGTTGACTGTGACATTTCAATTTTTTTAATTCTTTTATATTTGAACAGCTTCTTGGAGGTACAGAACTTCAATATACAATTGTATAGCATATTCATATTGAAAACTGACACTCGTCAGGAGTAATCGTCAGCAACTAGTAGAGAATTTTCATCAAAATACACCAGCCATCGCTGTGTCAACAAAAAGAGTTCGTGTACCATGTAAAAACAGTGCATATTTTGTGGTACGATTGCTGATATACGATATTATTTTTAATTCTCCACTAGTGGCTGGCGATTACCCCTGATGAGTGTCAGCCGATAATATCCGGGCTCATTTCAATACGAATATACTATTCGATTCTTTTATAATAAATTCAAAATTTTCAAACTCCCGGCGCTTTTGCCACTCTTACACCGAATCAGTGATGTGTTAAGCGGCCTTTTCATCTCCATTTCCCTAG
>ATSW01008416.1:0-15292 GCA_000444245.1 Botryllus schlosseri | reverse complement strand
AAGTTCCTGTGCCATGTACCCCTCAATCACTATAATGCAGCATTCACGAATAAGGTAGATTATCGAGTGACAAATGGACTGACTACAAAAAAGCTACAGAATACAGATCTATAATAAAAATGAAAGACATTCTCTTACTATTCTAATATCAAAACGAATTCGGTCGGCGTTTCGTAAACTTTATGAAGCTTGATCAGGTGCGGGTGATCGATCCCCATTTCCAAAACTGCTATTTCGTGCAAAATGTCGGGCGTGCAGTCGCGGTTATGACGCCTCTTTCTAATGCATTTCGCTGCGTATTGCTGTCCGGACAATTTGGATTCGCACTTTTTTACCACGGCAAACTTTCCTCTGAAATAAACCCATCGTCACTTTAATGCTTGACAGACTTACCACACTCTACAGAAGCGGGTTAGTTAAAAGTAGATACGCTGCACATCAATTCTATCCTTGATATGCACAATTTAATTACTCAAGGTTTATACTACTACTGTAACTTGTAGTATTCAGCTTAAAGATAGAGTTAACAATCTACCTACATATGTTGGTCATTAAATATGTCAGCCAAGAAACGGATACCGGTACACACTTATACATAATATTGTTCATTTGTTCCTTTGATATGTTACACAACACCAGCAATGTAATGTTGGTACACTGATATCCAGTTGATTGCCTTTTTCGCATGAATTTCCCAGCATTCGTAAAGAACGTCAATGAATAGAGAAGTGTACTGTTACTAATGGAATTGTGAAGTAAGTACAAGGGCTTGAGTCATACCATTTATATCTACGGTTCGCTGAGCAAATAACTCATTCAAGCCCATTTAAAACTTGGCAACTGCATCAGATGGTTTCACAATTACTCATCATGTAATATCTCGAGCATATCGCCAGAATGTAGATATTAAAAAATAGGAATTGTTCTACCTGTGTTTCAATTAAGTTCAACATATCAAGTTCAACACAGGTCAAGGTGGGAGTGTGGAATGTATGAATTTGAAAAAAGCACAATTTGTAGCAATCCATCACTTAAACACCGCTTTCTCTACGTCGTTCCAGTCGCTACACATTCCTGGTAAACTAAACAGCACAGCAACATTGGCGGCGTGTGATCGATAGCATGCCCTAGAAATGCGCATATATTACATGGAAAATGCACAGACGCTGTCAGTAAGCCAAGATACGCCCTGAAATCAAGGCCGCGCCGCGCGTTCGGAACAGCGAACGGACGTACCTTCCGATTGTGCCGTGCACCTTGAAATCGTCCGTCCACGGGCTATTCATTGTTTCCGTTTTGATAGCGGACGACGTCGATCCCAGCCGGCATGGTGACGTAATAATATTATTCGCCGATCGTCGCCTTTCCATGGCGATCGGAACTCAAAACCCTGCGTCGGCAAAGACGAAAACGGCCGGCGATCAGGCCCGTGAGCTGAGTCGAATCACTTAAGGCTGAAGCGGAAATGACGCCCGAGTTTCCCAGCAATGTAAAGCTGTCCGGCTCACTTTCAGTCCGTCTATAGAAACGCAACGTTTGCAATCCTAGATATACGTCATCACCAGCAACGATGGAGCTTTAAAACGCGACTATTCAGTTATTGGTAAGTCTGCGAAATTAAATTCGTGTTGCAATTATTCGAGGTATCTACAGCGAAACTACTCCGGTATAACCGGGCAATCTAATTTATCGGACAGGTCAGGCCAATGAGCTCACATAAATCGGCAACCAGCCAAATCATTCAGCACACTCGCGCATACACACCAGCTATAGTTCATTCAACGCCAAAAGACTACTGTTCCCAAAGCTTCCGCGAAAATCTGCCTATTCTCTGACTGAGCGAGCGTCGTTCTTAACCGCTCTGCAGTTTGACATTAATACGATCGCGTATAATCCTAATTATTGAAAAACGATATCCAACAAATTACGTATCCGCGAACAATACCCGGTTGCAGTTACCAGCTGGGAAAGGGAGCCACATCGATCCCGCCGCCGGCTTTACCCGATTATTTCCAACTGAGTTGCGGTTACATACAGCTGTCAAATCCTACTATGAGAATCAGTAAAGCCTCGGAGGAGGCGTGGGCGATTGAACCCCGCTATTCCGGGAAACACAATACAAAACAATAAGCGCGAACACATTTACTACCAGGACACACTAGAACGCTTCCCCTGACGTATCTTTTTAAATATAGCATCACCGACGCTGCCGTGCTCAATTAACGCCGAATACGAGCCGAGCGTAAGCAGATTTTTAGATCAACTTCCCTTGGTAAGACGCACGATCAGTCTCCGAGCCTAACACTACGGCAGGACACTGATATCATATGCTAAATTCCCATATTCTTCGATGACATATAATACAATTCCTTTGTTTTCCACAACATAACAAAATATCACAGAGACAGCCTTACGGGGCGTACGTGTTCCGGTGTCCCCGTAGGCTGTTAATCCGGAAACAGGAATCTCGACATGTCAATCACGTACGTCCTATCCCTCAATACAAACAACTGTGATCGAAAACCAATGAAAAAGAATCAGTAAAAACGGCACGCCGCACGCTTCAAACAAAAATAAACACAACGCCGAGATTACGTAATCTCGGTTTGGGTCAACGGAGAATTAAATAAGCTGCGTTTCCGCAAGTATCAAACAAACTCTGCGCAAGGACGGTTAGAAATCTGCGACTATGTTAGCTCGCTAACTGCTTCAAGAAGGCTCAAGTGCGTATAATTCCGGATGCGCAACTTTCTCCAAGAGCTATAAGATTGAGCATCGCTGGTAAATACCCGACATGTTGTAATAGATTGACAATTTTGATTCCGCGAACCAAAAATCCAAAACGAGCCGTGACCACGGAGAGTAATTTCATTTCTCCCAACGTAAATCCCGTGATGAAAAACAGCTATCATAATCTGATTAACGATGTAAATCTGCCGTATTCGAAACTCAACACTTGACGAAAGCGCACGTCTAAAGCCGTGATACCGATGTAATCCATCTAAGATTCGAAGGTGTAATCTTACACCCGCGCACAACAAAAGCTATACAGTGCAGCCGTACCTGCGCCAGCGTCGCTTTCGTTAGTAATCGAGAGATTGGTGGTGACCCTATAACGGCTACCGAAATATCCCAGAAATACAACACCTCATATCGAATATCAGCATTATTGGAAACTATACCGCGCGTTCGCGTTGCTGGTTACAGAAATCGACGATTTCAAATTTTCGCGTAAGAAATGCCGCCTCTTCAATCTTCACCAAACCTACGAAAATCCATGATACAGAACCGGTTATAGAACGCTTTATACCGCAAGCCCGTGACTCAAACCCACCGATCCCTAAACTGGCTCACTCACAGCGGCACGTGATGAATCAATGTGGACTGCGACGCGTTTCCCCTCGGCACGCAAAAAAAAACGTTCTGAAGCACTAGCTACTCGACTCATGCTTTCTCTACAGCCCCACTCGAAAGGTTACGATGACGTGATTCGGTGTATTAAAACGTCGCACTTTCGCGAACAATATTCGCGCACAAGCGCCGTTAAATACACAAAACCCACGTTTCCGAGGCTTCAAAAGGTCTGTGACATCACTGGCGATGGACAGTCACGAACGAATGTATAAATGAGTTCCTGCGTAGAACGCGTCAAAACTCGTTATCGGGACACCGCAACGCGACTATCGTGTCACGGATATTTCAATACGTTAGCCCACAGCAATTTAGATGCTTCGAAGAAAATCTATGACAGCCGAAAAGCGTCGGCAGTACAATTTCGAATCGGAATTTAAAATATTCAACTTTGCCTTAGGACACAGCGGCCGGGTTAGTTAAGTGTTTTGTATATGGGCGACCACGTAACAGTGCTTAATAACAACTCGCGAAAACATAACTATTACTGTGCACCATTAAGTCTCGCTGAAGAGACCACTTACGTTAGAATGTTCAGATCAAAACAAATAAAAGTTACAAGAGCCTACCCCATGTGTAATTAGACATGGATTTTAATTAGTTGCAATCACTTTTTTCTGTAATAACAGCCCTAGCAGACACACATTTACAGAGTGAAGAGACGAAATTAGGTGCCTTGTAATGAGGTTACAGTTTAAAAATCTTCAACTTATTAATATCAGACCCATGATATTTATTCATCCTTCTTACCTAAACCAAATGATACATAATAACGTCTACACATAGTATACTTTGAAGTCACTGAAAAGATAACTTGCCTCAGAACTAGCTTCGCTTATCCAAGTATTGTTAGGACACTACAAAGTGGTTTCATTTTGGCAGTCATGGTTACAGGAAATCCGGCTTCATAAACGGATTTAAAAAATACAATACAGATGGAGTCCCCTCACACAATGGCAACCACATGGTGCCAGGTATTCATTCAGCCACATTACCTTTCTTGCTCAGGAATTGTCTATTTACATACCAAGCTATTGGTATTGCTAGACCAGCCACAATTTTTGTATTTATGAGCAAAATTGCTTAATTTTGGTACTAACCTAGCAAGTATGTTTCATATATTTCGGATGTAACTTAAATCAGTGACCAACACAATGTGTAAGACTGTAAGTGTAGGCGTACGCACACATGGTGAACATATAAATACGAATTGTGATCAAACAAGTAATATTATTATAAATGTATGGTCAGCAGTTTCTGATATACAGTGCAGAGATGAAATTACTAGAAAACCGTTGATAAATTACAAGTTTCCTTTCCTAATAACCTAACCATTACAAATATCCGGTTTACGAATAGGAAGCCAAGTAATCCAACATAACTGCTGTGTGTTTCAAACTAGTCTAAAACATATACAGACACGCTTAAGGCACAGTTTAATTTACATTACATTGAGGCTGTTGACCTGTTTACTATTGACATATGGCACTCATGTGACTGTTAGAAACAAACATATCTGCACTGAATAACCATTCACGAATGCACTTGTCACCAATGCTGGCAACGACAGTGTGTAATGGCAATATGGACATAACAGGCTGTCCAACAGTGATGACATCAGCGTAAACAAAATATTGTAAGCAAGCAATTTGTAGAAATGAAACCAATTGACGACATTGCTAATCTACACAGGCCTGTCTTGTTTTATTACTGTATCTTTTACCAAGCAAAGACTGATACGGTCAGGTCAAAGATCAGGCAAACAATGCAGCATATTCAGGAAAATTATTAACAATGACATAAAATTTGTTTTTGACAAGTGACAACGTTTTAAAATTAAACATATATGCTATGTTGATGAAATGAAAAGCCCTTCTTGGTTATGTATCATATGAAACATGCTCAATATATCAATGTTGACAGAATCACAATTCATGATCATGATACCATAGCAATATATTAGATCCAGTACATTGAGAAATGTATCAGCAACAACCATTTATGAAGACCTATCAATTTCACCTGTCATCGCAACCATACTTACTAACTACACTACCATCGAAAGTCGTACTTTGAGGAAATGACCAAGCTCAGATACTGGCAACAACTTTCGACAGAAGTATTCCCAAGTATATAATTTCATCAGTCACACAACTTACAGATTAATATCTCAAACTATTTGATTTCGTCATGCTCTCCAGGGGCTCATTACTTCTTCAAAATATGGAAATGCATATTCCATTCAAGATTTAGCCGCTGTATTACTGCAAATGATTATGGGCCAAGTTGAACACTGAACAGCCACTAATTAGAGCGCAAATAATGATTATTTCACAAGCTGTTGATCACCCTAGCAAACAGTGACTAGCATCCCACTGTGGAAACTTTAGAGAAAGTAGGCTAAATGAGAAAATTAGACGAATATTTATTGAATCAAATTAATTGAATATCTGCCAGCCAAATCTTCAAAAGAACATGGCTACCTAAGTAATCACATAAAAATAATCACAGTACAAAAACAAACTAACATGGCAAATTTTTTTGTTAACAATACATGAAATATGCCCCAGCAATACAAAGTAGAAACATGACAGTAGTTATCAACTCATATCAACCATCTACTTGACGCAGTATGACTTGACGAATGTAAAATGATAGTCCACTCTTCATTCCACAAAACTATCACAATACTTTTTCTGGAATTTCTTTACTACACGACCTGATAAACACATAAATGTAACACAATATCGACTAAATAAAGGACATGAAAACACAAGTATACATATACCAGTACCTTCTGTGAAAACAATGGAAAGAAATTCATTACAAAATATGTACCAGACGTTCCAGACTTAATGATGCTTAGGCTTTTCTTAGACTATGACAACAATGCTCTTGTAAGATTCATACAATATAGAATGTATTACAATGATATGGCAAAATAATAAGAGAAGAAGCGATGACAAAATTAACAATCCTGAAATCAGTGTAGGCCTACTACAATTTAAAATGTTACTATTGCTAGGATGTTACTCACATTTTGAATTTACAAAAATCAATCTGCATTCACATTTTACCTGCAATGAGTTGTGAGTTGTGCACTATTACAGAGAATCAGCCACAAATTTCAGACTAAAGCACATAACACACAGGAAGTAACTGAAGTACGACAAAATACATACCTAGCACAATATGGTAGGTACTTGCAACTGTTACCAGTTACTGCAGAGTGTATGCAAATACATAATACTGTCTGAAGTAATAAATTCTGATTACGTTGCAGTCTGCAAACTCAGTGCATTCACGCTAATGACCTGGGCAGTTATAACATCTTTTGAGGGTAAATATTAGGACTGACATAGTGAGGAAGTCATGATGCCTCAAAGAAACAGAAACAGAATCATATCATACATTGTCATGGAAATTTTAATCAAGTTGTTGCAATAATTAGGTGTTTATGAATTATTTCAAATATTCACTGATTCTGTTGTTTTTGAACTGTAGCCTGTTAGAAATATGAAGTGAATTATAAAGTATTGTATCATACATCCAATCAAACAATAGAGTAACTAGATAATCACGGTTTCACCTCACTACGTTCTAGTCTGGTACTAAAACAGTAAACACCATCTACACACCAATTGCGATGGCAATTGTTAATCAATTGCCTGATGATTAATTGATTAGTATTCTAGACGTATTTGACACTTTCAGTACGACCCTACATTCAGTGCGACCCTGTTACTGTTGTATACATCTTTTTCATATTATACCACCGCACTAATCAACCAATGCACCAAGCAATGATAAACTCGAGCTGGTGCTAGCGGCATCAAAATATGAGACCTGCGATTGAGAGCTACAATATACAAACGGTACGGCACCGGTATTCCGTTATAGAGAAAACCGTAACGAGCTACACAACAACGCAGCTACTAATTCCCTGGCTAGTCGAAAATGCGCTGCAGTAGAACTGCAGAGAAATCGCTGACCTACGTGAACATTTTATGTTTACTTTATCGAGGCACTACGCTGCCCGTTCAAATAATGTGAAACAGATTTTCGTCGCAATAATATTGAAGGAAATTTCTTCACATCTCTGGCGACACCTTTTCGTTGAAATTGCCGCCAGAAGTGGACTAACGAGTCTTCACAAGTTTCACAGCCAAATGGTACGTTTATTTCAACTACATCAATGCGAATGCCACTATATTGGCAACAAATATACCTAAATGATTTTATACATTCACAAGCGCAATAATTATCAAGCAAGCCCCCAAATTCCCTGTCAGCACTAGTATCGGGAAATATGTAGTATTTAGTGAAAGTTATCCGTATTCATTCATAAATCATTAGTGATATTTAAATTGAATATTCCTAAAATTTATGTGAATGACACGTAGCTAAATTTGTCGGTATTCAGTATACGGTACATGACATTAACAGCGAAATATTTTTGGACGAACGAACAGAGCCATAGCGGGTAGCTCATTTGCGCCCACCCTGCCACGCCCATAACGAAACAGTCATCTGTTTTGTATTTGATGCTTACAGGGATTTCTGCATTTGATTTAAATACCGGAAGGCATAATAATAAGCAAACATGCCAACCGATGTAGAAAACGGGGGAGCTGGGGATCACGAGTACTTGTCTGATGAGCTCAGAAACCTCCACCTTGCTGGTCATGTCGGGTTCGACAGCTTACCGGACCAACTCGTCAACAAGGCAACGAATCAGGGTTTCTGCTTCAATATACTCTGCGTCGGAGAGACTGGCATCGGTAAGTCAACTCTCATGAACACTCTGTTCAACACGAACTTCGAATACGAGCCACAACACCACAACATGCCAAGCGTGAAACTGAAGGCTAACACGTACGAATTGCAAGAAAGTAATGTCCGTTTGAAGCTGACCATCGTCGACACAGTGGGATTCGGTGATCAAGTCAACAAAGAAAACAGCTTCAAGCCTATCGTGGAATACATTGACCAGCAATTCGAAAATTATTTGCAAGAAGAATTGAAGATAATCCGTTCCCTACACGGCTACCATGATACCAGAGTTCACGCTTGTTTATATTTCATCTCGCCGACCGGGCACGGGTTGAAATCGTTAGACTTGCTAACCATGAAGAATCTCGACAGCAAAGTGAATATCATTCCCGTGATCGCAAAAGCCGACACAGTGTCAAAGAGCGAGCTTCACAAATTCAAAATCAAGATCATGTCCGAATTGATGAACAACGGTGTTCATATCTACCAGTTTCCTACTGACGATGAAACCGTCGCCGAGTTGAACGGTTCGATGAACAGCCATCTTCCATTCGCTGTTATCGGTAGCACTGACGAGATCAAGCTTGGCAATAAAATGGTGAAAGCCCGCCAGTACCCTTGGGGTACCGTGCAAGTCGAGAATGAAAACCATTGCGATTTCGTAAAAGTCCGTGAGATGTTGATTCGCGTGAACATGGAAGATTTAAGGGAGAAAACGCACACGAACCACTACGAACTGTACAGACGCTCCAAACTCGGAGAGATGGGCTTCAAAGACGGTGTCGATGGCGGCAAAGGTTTCAGCTTGCAAGAAGTCTACGAGTCCAAACGTAACGAACACCTGAACGAGCTGCAACGTAAGGAAGATGAGATGAGGCAAATGTTCGTGCAGAGAGTCAAAGAAAAGGAAGCTGAACTGAAAGAGTCGGAGAAAGAGCTGCACGATAAATTCGACAAGCTCAAAAAGATGCACATGGAGGAAAAGAAGAAATTGGAAGACAGGAAGAAGACTCTGGATGATGAAATCAACGCTTTCCGCAAACGTAAGCAGCAAGTGGAACAGCAACAGCAACAAGCCAAGGACCACGTCGCCTCCAAAAACAAAAAGAGATGAGATATCTGCGTACACAAATTATCGATCTTACATCCTGGTTTGACCACAATACTTCCTCCACATAGCCATGGTTCGAGGCATTCCAACATGAAGGATAATTGAACGATGTAAATATGAACCGTGTATTTACTGCCTGTATCATTGATCTTGCGTATTACGAGCCGAGAGATTGCTTATCTTGCCTTGATGGCTTGCTTTTCTATGTCATATTCTGCTACTGACTTTATGAGTACCATCGCGTAACAAAGATTGCTTGTATTCGAATGGAGCGCTTTTGCCAACGACGATACACCAGTAATGTTCGTGCGATAAGGAGGATGATTAACACAAATCTATACACATACCCGAATAACAGCATGCATCACACATTGAAAAATATAATTGCAGATTTCGTTTCGAGTGTGGTATGCGAAAATGAATGACGAAACGTATAGTAGGATCACCATGGGCACAGCGGTCTATAGATAGAGTTATTGTTCCACGAAACATAGTATATTGATCACTGGTAGTGAGTGGGGATGTCCAAAAACCTGAGTGATGCGATTTCAACCCTAGCAGTAGCATAGAGAGCACCACTAGTTTTGAGGTCAGGCAGGGGGGATGTTGGACACTGTAGCTTCCTTTAACAATCATATCAGTAACACCCCATAATTTCTCACAGCAGTCTGCAACAATGCAGCTAGTTATTCATCAATTGATGTCTCAAGCCCTCCTGCATTGGCAAAATATATCAAAACAATATCTGTCGTTGACAACTAGCTCTTGGTGCCCAAGGGCTTATGATTACAGTATCTGAAAATGCAGCCTCTCATTACTGGACTCAAATTGATCCTTGACTCATTACGCCAGTCTAAGTGATCAGTCGTCAGCATCGGTAACCAAGCTGAACTAAGGTAGTAAACTACAAATACAATCATGTGGGTTTGAACCTCTGCCCATGGGATGTAACAACCTCACAATATCTGCAGTTACATGTTTTGGGACTTGATTCAGGTAAACCACCATCGGATGTCTCATGAGATTTGAGTCTCACACACATCCAGACAACGGCCATCTAACAGAGAAGTAGATGCTAGCTACGCGTTTGAGACTTGATTCGAGTAAACCCCTGTCGAATGTCTCACGAAGTGAAGTCTTACATGTAACCAGACAATGGTTATCTTGCAGAAAAGCAGATGCCAGACACGCGCTACGTCGGCTCGACACAACCCGGCAATGAGAATTTTAGAAAAGCGGGAGAAAACTGTACAGTTGGGGTCGGGGAGATAATACCAAGATTCAAAAAGAAATCGAAAAAATTCGGAAACGTCTTGCATCAGGTCTTATTCGTGCGGTCTAAATTTAAAACAGAGTATATCGTGTGAAGTGGGTCGTCCGGGGCGCTCGCGGGAGCTTCCGGAGTTTTCGTCTGATTGCGCATGCGTGCCGCGACCCTCGGGTCGACTTGAGTCTGAGACACCGTCTTCTTGGGCTTTGGCACAACGCTCGGAGGAGCGGTGTGCTGGATTTGCAGCGTCATCTCTTCTTTGGCCAATTCCGCCTTTTTCATCTCCAGCTCCCGGCGCATCTTCTCCAAGAACGCTTGCTTCTCCTGCAAAAAGGAATCACGATAAAACCGACAACTACAATTTCGAGTCTGTACATGAATCCATATCGAGTATATATTGATCTAATAATGAAAGACCACTTTTTGAGTGCTAAAATCATACGCTCCTTGCGTCTCTACCAGTCTACCAAGGGCAACTACAGATTTTACGCTTTCTTCCCATCGCTGAAGCCTTCACATAATGATTGGTCACATCACAGAATACAAAAGAGGAGCTATAAAACTGCATATACGGGAGGTTCATTGAAATGACATAAGTGTAGTAACGACCTAGACCATTATCACAAAGTACTATCAAACGGTTGGAAAATCCCAAATTATTTTCCATGTCATGCCATTATCTTTTTTATGGCCCATAAATAGTACGCTGCATATTTGACTTTTTTAGGTTCATGTTATACTTTTGCCTAAAATCTGATATATGTCAAGTAGAAGTAGCCTACAATCAGAACCACTCAAGTACAGGCTACTTGGACATGAGCAACAGCATGTCACAATACACCATGAGACGTTGAGCATGTAGATTAGATTTTGTCTTTATGGTTGGGTTAGAGGTTTAATTTTACGGTTACACTTCTGATAAGGGATGGTTTTGGGGTTATAAAGTCACAGGCTCAAGTGTCACACACCCAAACGTCGGGCAACCCACTCGGAGCACTTTGAGAAGTACCAGTACGTTAGCCTACTTCATAACCGACAAACCACATCTGGCCGTACCTGCAACGCTTTCACTTCGCTGCTCTCTAGCCGTTCAGCATCCTCCTCCGGGTCGTACGGGGTGTCCTCCTCGCCACGCGGGGCCGTCGTCTTCTCGAAAACCAACTTCTCTGGGTCATAAGCCTCCTCACTATCCGACCCAGTAGGCGCATTCGCCTCTTCCCCCTCGAGTATATCTCCGAAATCCGCAGTCTCAGGATTGTACTCCTCGTCGTCATTGTCTTCGAGCACATCCTCAGGCGAGTACGGAGCATCATCGTCGTCATCATCACTGGAAACTTTCGACGCCTTCGCCCGACTTTCGGCAATAAAATCAAAGTCGGTCGAAATAATTTTCCGTTTCCCGCTGTTTTCCAACCCAGAAATGCGTGCAAAACTACGGTCAATATCCACGACCGTCCTCTTGGCCTCAGACACGCACCTGACCACGATGCCTATCAACATGGACGGATGTTTGGCCGGAATGCCCGGCCCCCTTAGCGGCCGTAACTGCCTAGGCACTTCTTCATCCTCCAGCAGCGGTGCTACGTAGATGTCTTTCACAAACTGGGTGTTCTGATTGCTGACCACGCCGAAACGCTTTCTGTCGCTAAAATACGACAGCATCCCCACGTAGCCGACACGGTCTTCTTCAGACGCGGCATGAAACTGTATCACGCACACTTCTTTATTAGAAAAACTCCGCACTCGCGCTAAATACTCCCAAACAACTTTCGGATGGATGCGTCCGTCCATAGCTAACTTATGCGGGATGCAGTTAACCAACTCTTTCGAGTTTCCAGACGCGGCGTACGCGTTGCTACGGAAATTTGACAGTTCCGGCATCGTGATCACGCCCGTCCACAAAAAGTTTTCTAAACTAGGCTTGCGGAAACCGCGTTTCGCAGGCTCAGGCATGGCTATCGCGGCAGGCGAAGACTCTTCAGTTTCATCATCTTCAGGCGTATCACCTGATTCATCACCTTCACCAACTTCCATCTCCTCGTTCTCAAGCTGTTCGGAGATGCTCTCTCTCTTTTTTCCTAGAGACGCGATCTTCTTTATGATTTCTTCATCCGTCTCTTTCTCGTCCGTAGCTTGCGCTTCATTGCTCAGAATAATCGAAGTCGAACGCTTCGCGGTTCTGTTTCCCGCTTCGTCTAAATTCACATCTTCCTCCTTAACCTGACCTGTGCAAATCAAGCAGTTTAAGTCAAACAAGTGACTGTTATGTCGCGATGTTGTGTCGACCGGTGACGACCCTGTGTCGTTTGCGTTGTCCGGCTGCGTCGCAGATATCCTACGAACACGCTGCGGAGCTACAGTTGGTACCGATTTATCGGTACTGTAATTTAAATGGCTCTCGGTTAAGTCAGAGTAATCTTCGTCAATCGCGATTTCTCCTTTGTGCGTTATCTTCGCGACAGGCCGAGCTGCCTGCTTCGCGACTTCCAGTTCTTTGATCATCTCCAGCTCCTGTTTGAGCTCGCGGTTACGCCACTGCGCCAGCTCCTTCGACGCCATCTCTTCCGCCGTCATCTTGACCAGGGAAGACGAGGTCACCTCGCCGAGAATCACCTTCCGCCAGAGGCCTTCGTTTTTGTCGTCTTTCAGGTTGAACATAATGCTGCGGTAACGGTTTTTGTATTTTGAATTCACCCCGCCGAATAGCTTGTGCAGAGAATCTTCGACTTTGGAGACAAGTTTACTGATGGAGTCCGGATGCATTTTTAAGTCATCCGAACCATTGGAGCGGCTCTCTAAGATGCCCTGCAGCGTTTTCTGCACGTTTTTCCGGACCTCGCTTTCGCCACGGTCTTTAGATTTCTCGTCTGAAGGCGGCCTGCCGTCGCGTTTGGCCGGAATTTTAGACGAACCGCCTTTTTCGAGCGAAGACCTTCTGTCATGATCGCCTGATTTGTGTTTGGACTTCTTTGATTCGGCCGAGTCTTGATGGGACAGCTTGTGTTTCTTGGGTTTGATCTCGTTTCGCGGGCTGATCGGAGTGTATTGCTTGTAGGGGTTCGCAAATTGCTTGTTTGTTTGTTCCGGGTTATAGTCGGGATCTTCCGCGTATTTACCGACGCCTGCGTCTTTTGACACGTCGCTTGTACCGTTGTCTTTTGCTTGCTTCGCTTTCTGTAGGTCTTTCTTCTTTTTTTCCCTCGCGAGCATTTTTTCTTTGTACGCCTTTGGAATCTTCAGTCTTTGGAAAGTCGGATTTTTTTGCAGGAAGCTTTCCAGGTCTGTTTTTAAAGGCGCGGACGCGTTTGCAAATATCTTCCCCGTCTTCATGCACATAACTGCGATCTTACCTCTCGCGGTCGCCTCCTTGATTTTTCGGACTATTCTTTCGTCTTTTGTTTCCTGTTTGGCGGCCGGCTTTTCGACTTTGAGCGATTTCGAGATTTTGTCGAGCCCTCCCAGAGATTCCTTCGCGTGCCTTAATATGCACACGTTGCTGCAGTAGATAGATTCCGGCTGAGCCGGGTTGTTACACGTTGACAAGATGCATACGCGCGATTTCGTGGTGCTGTCTTTACGATTTCGTTCAGGCACGGAAACATTTTCAGTATCGTTACCGTGCGCGTATCCTTTTAGCTTCACGCCCGATTTCTCTTTGGAATCTTTCTTGGATGCACTTTTCGCAGACTTCTTCTTGTGAGACTTATCGATGCAAGCCGGGCACACATACTCCTCTCCCTTTTTCTCCATTTGCTTGCCCCTGTGAACGGTGATGCCGACGCAGTCGCCGTGAAACCATTCCTCGCACAGATCGCAGGAAATCATGAACCTGCCATCGTGCGGCTTTCTGCAAATGCACCATTTCTTTTTCGGGTCGGTGTGTGCTTCGTTTTCGCTTTCCGACTCTGAATCGTCGGTAGTGTCTTTGAGTTTTTTTGACGATACTGTCGGTTTACTTTTCGTCGCAACAGGCAATTTTTGCTTTTGCGCTTTCGGCGGTTCGGGCGATGCTTCCTTCAAGAATTTTTCCGGAGGAGGCAGCGACTTACGGCTGTGCGAGGGAATGTGAGACGGGTCAAACATCTCTCTCGCTATGCCCTTGTTGGAACGATTGCTGCGCCGTAGTCCGGTTTCCTTTCCATCCTCGGACGGCCGAGAGCTATCGCCACTGTCGCTAGCCGAAGCATCACCGTGTGCGCTTTTTCTGGTCATATTTATTTCTCCGTTTTCTCCAGAAAATGCGAGAAATATATTCCTGCTCTGACAGCTCATTGGCCGAGATGCATGGCAGAACAGTTTGAAGATTACGGTATCTAGCTCGCGTTGGTAATGTTGATATTTAAGGCTTGCCTGAATCGAAAGAAATCAAACAGGTTTGTTAAATCATAGATTAATCTGCACACACTATTAGTCAACACAACAGAATATAGAATATAGAAGCTGTAAATCACATCAAATCACACACATTGCGTATGAAGCAGACTTGGACAACTAGAAAATTTTCGGCTTTCATACCTTAGATTAGAATTACAATTATAGCTGCATGTTTTTCAACATTAGATTTTAATTAGGTTTACGGAAATTGCGAAAACTTGGAACTCGCAATCAATTCTACACTACGGCCTTTTCAGGAAAACCAGAAATCGTATTAGAATTAACATTAGCACTGCAGTAAATTTATTCATTTATCACGTATCTACATCGCTACTATGAAAACGTCATCATTC
>ATSW01008413.1:0-13710 GCA_000444245.1 Botryllus schlosseri | reverse complement strand
CCGTGTCCTTGAAATCTGAGTCCTGCGGTAAAATGCGGCGAGCAGAGGCAATGAATGTTACGCCTTGTCCATAAATGCAAATTGGGAATCGTGTGAATCTCACCAAATATATTTATCTTTTAATTGGTTTTGGTACGTGTGAGAGATCTTTTGACTAGCGACGACTTTCTCCGGAGGTCACGAAATACAAGCATGATTCAACTTAGTAAGTAATTACAAGTGACCCGATCGACGCTCACCCTACAGAAACTCATGTATATCTTACCGTGTGGTATGTACAATATATAGCTTAAGGTGAATGATTGCATGTCTTCAAATCTTCGAAGACACCGCTTCTATAAGCTTTACCGGTAAATATTATATTGATACCGTTCATACAGGGCCACAACAGAGTCGACCCAGACACCCGAGTACGCGGGGGCGAGCTCTAATGGGGGCCCAAAATTATTTCGAAAATAAACATAAATTTATAGACTATTTTTTGGTGGAATCAATAAACTTGATTTTTTTATACGCGCCTGGCGCAATTTGAATTGAATATCAATACCCAATCCTTGGAAAATAAGTAATTTAGTTTAATATATGGATATTGGCCTTTTGGCGCCGTATAGATATCTGGGCTGTGGAGTCGGAGTCGGAGTCGGGGTCGTGGAAAAGAATTGTGTCTGGAATCGGAGTCGGAGTTTGTGAAAATGACCCCGACTCCGACTTCAACTTCTTTATTATGAAAACAATTGCGTTGAAAGGTATCTTTAAAATATTAATAATAACTGAAATAGGATTTTATGTAAAATCAATCACTGTTATTAGTAACGATACAGATCAGGGGCGGACAACCCGTGGCCCGCGAGAAGGTTTTGTGTGGCCTGCGAGGTAATTCTCGAAATTAGTTATAACATCAGGTAAATTGCAAGGCCAATCGAAATTTGATGATGACTAAAACATCAGTTCGGACGCGTTGGGGTAACCAGGGGCCTGCAAAAGTTATCGCAGATCTTCGTATATGACCATAAAGTAGGATATTTCGTAGCAGATATATTTCACTCGAAATTTCGGCGATGGATAACAAGATTTCGTCTTATATACCTTGGTGACGGAATCTAACACTGTACCAAGGTTCAAGGCTGTGACTCAATAATTACAGTAGTAAGTACGTTATCAGATTTGAGTATATACAGGGTCTGCGTTTGCAGATTTGGCATTGAGCCTATACCGCATAGGGAATTCTCGCGAAATTTGATATTGGTATATGTGAATTTTGAAAGTGTTCCATACCGAGAAGGATGACGAAATTCGGTATGGTATATCTTGGTTGTGTTATCCAACTTCGTGGAAAGTTTCATGATTTTGACCCGATGATTAGCATAGTAATTCCGTTATCAAAGTCGGCAATATATCGGTGCGTGCTCATCTACGAGATAACCGACTTTGACAGCGAAATTACTACGCTAATCATTGAGTCACAGCCTTGAAACTTGGTACAGTGCTAGATGACAGCATCAAAATACACCATGCTTAATCATGTCACTCAACTCGATATGGAACACAGTCAAAATCAACAAAGACCAATAGCGACTTTGCCTTTAATTACTGCTGCAGACGGATCAACAATAAAAAAGTCATCAAAGGTATCTGGGCGTGAGAGTCACGTGATTTTCCAAGTGTCCACACCACCTTTGAGTACACGCTGGTTGAACTACGACGCTATCTCGTCCCCTACTCTATCCTAATGAATTGATATCTTTGTAAATTTCGGGTACTTAACTCATCGACCGCCTTGAAATATTAATTAGGGATTGCACCATGTGTTGATTGATCAGAGAGAACCGGACATGGTGGCGCCAGTATGACAACGCTATTTTCAAATCCACATTTTCTTCGTCATTATCGGCGAGAAATGGCTGTGAAGTGACATTGCTGTCGTTAAAATACATTCATCAAATACTATTTATTCCTTGTATATGTGGAAAAATGGGTGAATAATGTATCGATTCAGCAATCCGGCCCGTCAAGTACTTAATTTTCCTACATGCACTGGAGAAGTTGCCCGCCCCTGATGTATACGGTTCTATTAGTTAAACGACAGCTTGTCCAGGACTTGCAACCAATGTAGTTTGAAGGAGCTATGGTTCCTAGCTTTCATAAAAGATGTTAGTATAAGTCTGCTATCTGTACATTACATCGCGTTGTGTCTCATCTCACTGTACAATGTGTGTGTCTCGTTTAGATGAAAATATATTCTGATGATTATTGATTATATTGATTATTGCTCGATTGGTTGGGAAATTGTCACAACAACCAAGAAAATACACATAACCTGTAAAATAGCAGAGACGAGATTTATTGGTGATATTTTTACATTCGTGACACTGCCGTCAAAGGGATCTCACACTCGGCGTACATACACAGTTACCCACCAAAAACTCCGCAACACTGGAATACAAAGAGCGAATACGACTGACGTAGCTGCACAATTTTTATGTGGGATGTTGGCAGGTCCATTTTCAAAACAAAAATCTGCAACGCTTGGATGCGAAAAGAAATGTAATCAATATCAACACTCCTGTCAGGGTGTGAATTCTCTATAATTGAATGTCGAACTAAAATAGAATTGATTTTCGTTATATGTCTAGAGCTTGTACAGAACACGTTTCTGTGAGAAAATCGAACATAATCAAATTGAAGCACTCTATAATGTTCGTGGCACGTTACTGTGCCCTAATTCAAAGTATTTGTCCGTGCAATGCACCTATAGAATTTAAAAGGCTTGTTAAAGAGACCCTAAGTAGTACGGAACCTCATTACAGAATTGGATAACGTATTCATAGTTAATAACCGAAGCTTTTTTTTCGGTATGCAATGCAATGCGGGTTACAGATTGTTCAAATTGCGTCGTATAGGAAACTGTCGCACTCGGATCCACTAAGCAAAAATGGAAGAGCGTTTTGTAATTAAAATATACAAAGATGGTCGCTAAAGCCAGTCCGAGCGGGGACCATATAGATACGGCATCGTTTTGTCAGTGTATATTATCTACACCGTTTACACCCTACACAAAAACAGAACCTAACTCGGAATAATATCGCTGTCATAAATCCTACCTGCCAACGTTAATACGTTCGCACGTCCTTACGTGAGAGCATCATTTGGATTAAAATTTTGTGTTTGATTTACACTCTTGTGTAAGTCTGGGGTATGTTCTACTTTCGTGTTCCACGGGTGCATACTCACACCATCATATCACGGGGGTACAAGGGTGTGAATACACACTCTTTTGCTAAGAGCCTGGGACATTATTGAAGCTGATCTAAACGGAGTAAACTGCGTTGCTAACCAATTCAATTAACATATAGCTATTCAAAAGGTAAGCCTCCTTAACGTGACATTGTAGAGTGCATCAGCGCAAATAACCACTGCCTCTTTGAGTGTAACATTAGTGGCAAGGATCTATTTATCGAATGTGTCTTGAAAATTATCGAATGTAAATGTTGCAAGTCGCGTACGCCCAGCTTTATACGCTGCGGTAGAATTACTTTCACAGACAGGGCCAATCTCAACAAATTTGGTTCGATCTTCAAGACATGATATCAATCACGAAATATAAACAATCCCTGTGAGAATCACTACGTCAGTACCGTTGTCGGATTTCGTCGGTGGTGTTTGATAATTATGACATGCGGCCCAGTGCATACATTTCTCGCAATAAATTCGGCAAATCTTGAATACAAGAGTGAATGCAGCTTACTCAAATTACCATTGGCGCATGGCCAACTACATTTTGTTTACAAAATTCAGCAACGCTTGGATGCTTAAAGTGAATGTGATCAGCACTCGTGTGACAGCTACAGCTGCGATCTGGATTCCCATGAATAGATGTTTATTCAAAATCGTGAGTGGAGCAAGTGGTGTCTTGATTTCGTATTTAATCTGTCGCGAATTCTAGATTACGATATAACTGAATAAGGAACCATCACATATCGTGATTATTCGATCATATTACCGTGGCGATATGATCTCCTAACGTTGTATAGTTATGCAATCCAACCGTGTCGACGTGTCTCATTTCAATACAAAGGCTTCATTTCGACTTAAATCTGTTTTTAATGTAAATAGAACGTACTGTGATTGCAGCAATTCGAATTCTTTGCGCATGCAATCCACCCGCAGTCAAGGTTGAGTGAAAAAGCCCTATCGCACACATCACCCTCGTACCTACGTAAATGAGGAAATATTAAAAAGCTGGCAACGTTTCTTGTAACGCGACAACCGAAATAGAAAAAAATGTGCAAATTCACTCATCGTCAGTTTCGCTGATAGACGCAAATGAATGCGCTAAATCAGCGCTTTTCAACGTTTTTCAGTTCGCGACCCACTTTTCATCCAAATTTCATTGCGCGACCCACTAGATGCCTGTCGCGATTAACGTTTAAACCAGTGCTCTTGGGGGCCAGTTTCTATGTTTTCAGTGTGTTAAAGTTATCTGGTCGCGCCAAGTGCGAAAATTTACCGTGATTTATGTATGGGATTAGGTCAATGATATTGCCAATTAAATCTGCGACTGTTAATTTTTGGAGACAGCCATTTCGGCGCCTACCGTATATATAGTCCATGGACGATTCGGCATACATATACCGAAGCTTTCGATCCTTTTCGGCATCGGTTTACTCACTGTCGACCTTTTTGGCTGCACAATTCGCGGAGTCGCATGTTGGCCGAAACTTTATATGTATTGGTGTGTCGTGGCGCGGGAATGGCCGACACCGAAAGGCCTATTTCTATAAATTATGCGTATTATTTTATTAGGGAGTTGAGTATACCGCTGTTAAAACCAAGACATCTAACGACGCCAATTCGAGTAATGCGCGAAGAACACAGTTAGAAAATACCTACGAAAAGTTACCCAGAATATTGATACATCGTGTATAAATATTTTCTGGCGTTGTTCTAAGACAGTGGTTCCCAAACTTTTTGTGTTCATTCCCCACTTCAGACTTATTCCGAACCTTCAATCCCCACCAGGGACCGTAATCGCGCGAAGCGCGAAAAATTTATATAATTCATGTATGATCGGGTTTGGCCTATAATTTGCTATCAATTTTTTTATCCCCTCTCTGCTCACGTAATCAGATTTACTGGTAGAGCTGAGTGAGGTGTCTTGGAAAAGGTACGACCCCTAAATATGAATTGGACATTTTCGGGCAGACCCGTTGATATATTGAGTTTGTTATATGATGCTATTTCGTGACCTCCTATATCTGCTATGCCAAAAGATATGGAAATCGGCAAAAGTAAAAGGCACACACGATTTCAAATTTGCATTGCTTTACTGGCAAATAATTTTTCCCTGCGGGATGGCATTTGTCCTGTGGGGTTCAGATCGCCAGGACAGGAATATTCTGCACCAGCCATTTAGCCGCCTATGGACAGTTGAACATATTGTATATATATAGAAGTCTTCGGTCACCGCAAGGGCATTCCTTCTCGGCCGAGGTCTACTCGCTGCTGATCGTTCCGGCACACACGCATGTTACATGGCCTATAACTTTATATGTCTTGGTGCGTCGTAGCGCAGTAATGGCCGACGCCGAAGTCTCCATTTCTATAAATTCTATGTATTTTCCTGGGGGTCGAGTACCCAATAATCAAGATATTTCGCAATATTGAATCGCGCGCGCAGCGCAAAAAAAAATTGAAAAAGTGACATAAATTTGTGTGGTGTTCGTTACGGGCCAAGTGCTCTGGCAGAACGCGTTTCGGCTATGTTATTACAGAATCTATTTCGAGAAAGTTACTGTGTTCGTTGCACGTTCGTGTCGTGATTCAAAGTCCTTGTGCGTGCAATCCACCTAAACAATTTAAAGGGCTTGAGAGCCATCGTGGGCCTTTAAAAAGCGTCTACGACTGACAAAGTGTACACTATTACTGATGCGGGTTGTCGCATCGTACATAGCAAATGAGCAGTACAAAATTAAATAAAGCAATGATTGAATATATAGCAATGGTGAGACGGAATGGACTATAGCGTAATAGCATAGAATCGGTACAGCATCTCCCAGAGTATTTTGATAATGAAGATTTCGTAAGCAAGCGTGATACTAAATAGCCCGCTGACGTCCAATGCCGCCATTATTAGTTTTTGAGCGCAGTGGTTACTCAAGTATTCTTTTTCTGACAGGTGATCTGACATAACTCACAGAAATTCGTAATATTTCTATTTGGTTTTCAGTTGTACTGTGTTATACCTCAAACAGTGGCAAAAGTTTTTCCAACGGTTGTATGGCTCCTATAAGGCTATCGATGAATGAGAAAACGGTAATAAGCAAACGAAGGACAATAGAACTGCTTCGCACATAAATGCAGGCAGTGGCACGGCTGCAATGATTCCACAATTACTTGAAGACAGTGATTCCTTTGCAAAAATAATGTAAATCGAGCAAAACTTGTTCATGTACAGTAGCATTCCACAGTTGATGTGCGAACGCGGTATATGTCATGCAATGCTTGGGAAGACTATGTTGAAGTAAAATCTGTAACGTCGCAGCATCTGGTACATTATAGTATATGGTAGCCTACGGTCACAGCGAATGCGCACAATAAGGTTGAAAGGCATTATATATGACCAACATGTATATGCGTTTTGATTTAAAGTATACGTGGAAATCAGGAGGCTCTGTCTCTGCTCCGTTTTAGGCGCATATTTAGATTACAGTTGAAGTCTTCTGAAAATGATGGCAATATTTTTGAACAAAAACTGTCGGGTTCGGGTCGCTCTCGCATTAGCACTTTACCTAGGGATGGTGGTCTTGGATACCATATTTAGCAGGGGCGGGCAATTATTTTTCTCCGCTTGTTAAATGAGAAGTAGAAAATCCGTTGGAGAGCCGAGTGAATTTGTTTTAGCTGTATTCTGCCGCACATTTTAATTTCATTTATAAATTGCATTGTTGATAAATGCTGCTCAGTGAATGTGTTGATGTTAGGTAATGAGAAAGTGACGGTTAATGAAAAATTATCTATTTGCCGTTATGATTCGAAACATTGTTAAACATGATAGGCTACATTTTCAATTCTCTTTAAACCCGTATCTACTTTCTACTATTAAGACATTAAAACAGTGGTTCCTATACTTTTTTAGGGACGCCCCCCTTTACGGTAGTGAAAATTTTCGCGCTTACCTTACCATGATACCACAAAATATTAAAAAGACGAACCAGAATGCTAGCAATCCCAACATAAATTTCGATGGCATGGGAGATGATGGCTGTCGATGAGATAGTTCTTAAATATGAAAGTAGGACCATATAGAGCAGTGGTTCTCAACCGCCGGTCCACGGACCGGTGCCGGTCCGCGACGACATTCCTGCCGGTCCGCCAGAGATATTACAATTATATACCCTAATTTCAAGATGCAAAGTTGAAGGCTTGTCCATTGATAAAAATAAAAACAACATCAAATTTTATACTGATGCATTACTTGGAACATGTTCGATTTGACTTAAAGTTCACGACGTGTCATTTGTCGACATGCTAGCGACAAGTACAGAACAGATACGAGCTGACTCATCGCTAATCTGCGCACTTTGCGCCATCATTCGTTTTTGATTCATTCATTTTTTGCAAGACCGTAGCTGGGGCACCCCAAACCCCCAAATTGGAGAGGGGCCGAGCTTGAAAGGAGCCCAAAATTATTTTGCAACTGAACATAAATCATAGCGTATTTTTTAAAAACTTTTCCAACATTTTTCGATTTTTTTCACGCTTTGCGCGATTCAGTGTCACAAAATGTCTTACCTATTTGGTGCCCTTCTCTGAGAAATACGAATGATTTATAGAAATAGGCATTTCTATGTCAGCTATTACCGCGCCACAACGTATACCAACACAAAATGAATTTTAGGCCAATATGAGAATCCGAAAGGTGTGCCAATAATTCGGCAGCGAGAAACCGATTCAGTGATGAATGATCGAAAATTTCCGCTATTGCCGCGATTAAGCTACATAAACTCTCTGCTTAGACTGAGTAGAATAAATGTGCTCACTAGTACATGTGAAAACATCCACACAACAGTAGGGTCTGGGGACGAAGCCCCCGGAAGTTTGACTTTTCGCCATGTGGGGTCCAAAATCAACGTTTTTGGGGATGGGCTGACGAAGTGCTTTTTTTTCAGTTTAGATTTGCGAATGGCCCGTATATCTGCTGTAAGGTGTTTTCTTGCGGCACGCATTGTATTCGTAGTTGCCAGAGCAGCCTGCGCCTGGTGACAGGGGGCAATGAGCAAGGTAGCACGTCAATGTGCCTGGTTCGATTACGCAATGCTTCTTCTCTCGATATTGCCAAAGAGGAGAATATTATTCGAGTTGGCGTGGTCGGTTAAACCCACGGCCTTCGGCGTGAAAGACTGTAGGCTTAACGACTCTCGGTGGTATCACGTTTATCTGGACAAGCCAATTTAACCTCGACTCATCAGACTCACTACCATAAACTCATATGAAGATAATCAATTATGACCAAAACCCGTTAAATATCACTCTCAGGCACAATATAATTGCAAAAAATGGTTGCATACTTCACATTTTGGCTTCATTTCAATTTTGAAAGTTCACCGGTCCGCCAGACATTTTTTTGTAATTTTACCGGTCCGCGAGGTGAAAAAGGTTGAGAACCACTGATATAGAGCAATAAATACGAAGTGGGGGTAATTCGCGCAGAGCGCGAAAAATTTTTGCATTCAAGCTCGGTTTCGCACCCCCTTCAAATGCTTTCAAGCCCTCGGTTCGAGAACCACTGCACTGAAATATATTTGGAATAGTAAAAAGCTTATTGTCTATGTCGCTGCATTCCGAGCAGCGTGCAGCCTAACTAGTCATGATGCTTAGCCAAGTTTACAGTTTTTCTGAAATTCGCCTTTCCTTGACCGAGTGCCTGCCTTCGTGTTTTTTAATATGACCGACTTTAATTAATATCCCCGATCTCGGCGACATGCTCGCCACAAACTAAAACGTTTTCCTCCAACTCCTGTATACAAATATTTAGTGCTCCAAACATACTTTCAATTTCAGCTTTCGGCTTCCTTTTTGAACATGCCCGTTCATCCTTTATGAGTGATAGATATGATGAGTCATATATAGTAATCGCGATAACTGATTGACTTGTTTTACGAATTGGGAAACTTGTCCCGTGACATTTTGTAACTCAGATCGTATAATGCGTAATGTGGCAATGGCAACAAAGAAGGTTTCAACTAAACTATATGAAAAGAGTGCTTTCTTGTGACTTTAATTGCTACTCAGACTTTGCTGCATTGACTTTATTTTGAATCTAGATTACCTATGTAAGGTACTTAGGCAGCGTAATTGTGGCGTAGTAATGAACCGGATCTAAAGTAAACGAATTTCCTGTCCAGCTGATACAGCCTATAGTTTTAGTCCACGCATCAGCATTCAAAAAAAAGTTTTATATTTTGAATTCCAAGCAACCCTTCGCAGGCCGCACAGAATAGCTTCGCGGGCCGCACTTTGCCCAGGTCGGATATAAAGCATACTGACATATAACGCCAATTCAAAACAGCCTCTTCCTCGTAAGAAAAAAAACAGACTCGTGATTGTTTCCTTCCGAAGTCAAACCATTAGAAAAGATAACAACAGCAGCTTCGAAAGCATGCGCGTGCTCTGCTTCTACCACGACTGAGCCTGTAACTCGTGATAAAATTTCAAAATTTCAACTTATGGCCGCGTGACACAACTCAGTCGCCTTCGCCGTGTTGCGAGGTGAGGCCTGCTGGCGACGCAGTGCGTCTAGCTTTGTCATGTCCCAACGGCCAGCGTACACTGTTAGAGAGTAGAACACTATATGAAATAAAATTAGAATTTTAAACAGGATAGCATTTGAAGCTCAAATCAAAAACATGATCCAGATTTGAAAATAATTAATCTATATATATTTGCGGAATCATTATAACTACATCCCGAACATAACTGCATACCTGAGCTGACATCGATCGCGACGATAAAAGATATCTTTGTCGAAAACGCCCTTACTTTCGTCGATATCAAAATGTGACAATTTTGCTCGAAACTTGTGACTGGTGGTTGTATTTCGATAATTCCAAGACAAACTTCATTTGTGGATATAAAAACTTCAGCTGAGTGAGAAACTAGTGCTCGCAGTCCAACAGACGAACATTGTAATTCGAGAAATACAACTTTACAGAAATTTCACCAAGACGTGAATTCTTACGGTCCTCATATATCAATTCAACACTCACTTGGTAGTCGGAATGATCACGCCATTAGTGGTACATCCCGATAAATACCGACGAGAGTTGACCCAAACCGATATTTCTTCTGTCTTCAACTTTCGGAGACAGATATCGGTCAGGCATTAATTATTATTGATATGCTAACACTTCAGTAGTATTTGAATAGTATGCTACTTGAAGACACCTGACCTTTATTACAGTCGAATCCGCTCCATTTGGACGATGGATAACCCGGACAACCGTTTTATTCGGCCAGAATACCCGGGAACTAAACAAAGGCAAACATTTGCCGTAAAATACTCCCGTTAATTCGAACAATTCTCCGCTTATTTCGGACTATGGCTGGCAATTTCTATCGTTATAGGTTATGACAACATAGACAGGACTTCGTTTGTTTTAATACAATATGAGTGATTTTGGTTATAGTAAAACACTGACGATCTATATGCAATAACAATCAGCAATAAACTCTTATAAGGCAATGCAGTTTTAAAGTAGAATGTAGATTTGTACCTTGTACAACAACAACTGAACGTGCGATTTCACTGAGAATTCGTAGCCTAAAGTGAATATCCAGGGTCATTTAACCTCAGGAAATTTGCTACTTTTAGTTGTGTATAAATTTATGATGGTACTTCTACCTCTATACTTGATTACCTACTTTGATCTTATTATTATTTACTTCGTATTCGACCATGGTATTACATGGACCGTAACCGTCTTGACAAAGAACGATAAAATATTGCCTAATGAGTTCTTTTCACCTATAGTTTAGGGTTATTAGAATTACTGATTCATAGTAATCAACGAAATATCGTCGGTGCGTGGTTTCAACAGTCACGGAAAAGATGTCAGGACAGGGTGGCGTTGATGCCAGGTGATATTTGTGCTCTGTAATGCGCTAATGAATCTCAATAATGTCAAAATGATATCTGGTAAACTTCATCATGTCATCATCATTCATCATATGTATAGGCCCCTCATTCCCTAAGGATTCTTTATGTTTAATCTCTAAGTCCGCATACGTAATTTCGAAGATAAGTGATTTCATTTCTCTTTGCTTTCCGTTGATCAGTGTGACGTTTTGTTCAATAACCTGTCAATTTTAGCCTATATACAGTTTTCAGGACTTGGAGACTTCGTCTTGTGGAAAAATATATTAATTGTTCTCCTATTTCGTGTTAAAAACTTTGATGAATTAAAATATAGGTAAACATACCTATAGACCAGGGTCGGGAACCTTTTTCGACAAAAAAGCCATACTGACAATAAATTCTCAGTTTATCACAAAGAGTCATATGCCGATGTCAAGTGTTATGTCACAATCGAAAATACGTGGCGTCATTGAGGCACGAAAACGTTAGCTATACATGAGATTCCTCATGTGTGAGTTATATTTTCTTCTTAAACACTGATATGATGTTGTAATGCCCCCGCTAATAAAGCCGACCGCCTTGCATTTGAACCAGACATGGGGTGATTACTTCATGAATGTAATCGATTGCGATTACGATTACTTCTGAATCACGCGATTACGATTACGATTACGATTACAGCAAAATCAGGAAGTAGTCGATTACGATTACGATTACATTGGAAAAGTAATCACGATTACTCACGATTACAATTATTTTGCTTCTTGGAACTAATCTTACAAGATATATTGAAGACAATATAAGGATTGCGTGTGTATGTAATGTAATGTACTCATTGCCCAACTTAATAAGGGACGATTTATCGCATCCAACGATTTGCATTCTTGCCACGTCCGTAACTGCCGCACCCCAAACTCCCCAATAGGGTGGTGAGAGCGCTCGAACGGAACTCAAAAGTATTCGGTAAAACCAACATAAATTATAGAGTATTTTCGTGAGATCTGATTAAATTGAACATTTTTTCGGGCTTCGCGATTTAAAGGTCTCTTGATAGCTTGATTTTGAAATGCATACCTCTCACCCTCATGAAAAAAGTATGCATAATTTACAGGAATAAGCATTTCGGTGCCGGTCATTACCGAGCCACGACATTGTTATGTTCGTGCATTTTACGTTGGTATCGTTTGTTTCTTATTTATCTAGGATTAGTAATTACCGCCAATCATTATTTCCTCGTGTGTCGTGCTTCGTATTTATTCCCTGTGTTCTGTTGTCTCGTGGTCTTTCGTTTGACTGCACTCTGGATCGTGTCGCCTGTATTAAAGTTATTCTGCTGATAATATACTGATCTCGTATTGCAACCTCGTCGTATTGAGTTATTGTTCAAACAAGATCAAGAACGTAACAGACATACCAAAAGACAAATGCAGTTTCGGCCAACATGCGACTCTAAGAAGTATATTACTAAAGAAAGACCTTGGCCAAAACTTTGAGCATGTGTCCACTGTCAATAGCCGCGCTGGGTGTGCGTGACTAATATTCCTATCCTTAAAATCTGAGCCCACAATACAAATGTCACCCGGGCCACCCACAGAGGAATAAATACAGGGCAATTATTTGGCTTAAAAATGAACAGTAGTATAATGCAATTACTAACATTATTGACAATAATTCAGTCTTCAACTTGAAAATTAACCACCTTGTTGGGGCCCAAGATCAACGTGTGGAGTTGTGGAGTGCGGAGTGCGGGACGAATTGCTGTTTTGGTTCTTATTCTAGCTACAAGCCACGCTACCATGGCATATAAGTGGATGGCTATGGCAGCAGGTAAAGAATTGCGAAATAACGATTGGCGCCCGTTTAAGGTATAGAGTCATATGAGAATGAGATAAAGTGACCTGAAAATTCTGCCTTCTACTTAATGCAGATACTGCACGCTGCCGTTACGAGAAACGGCAAAGCACGGTTCGGTTATGATATACATCAGGAGCTGTTGATTTTTAATGCTTCGTTGTGGAAATTGTAATGTTTTATTTGGCGAGTACAAAATTTCAAATCTTTGCTCTGTGTACGTACGTACTAGGGATGGTGTGAACCTCTCTGAAAGGTTCATGCTCGTGTGAACGTGAACCATTTTGAAAGGTTCTGTGTGAACACGAATGTGAACCTCATGACGCCACGTGACGTCGTATTTCTAATTCCAACCCCACATTTTAGTGAAGTTATAGCCTATATTAATGTACACGATACCTATAGCGATGACTCCGGCAACATAATGCCACTATGCTAAAGTACAAATTGACGTTTTAAACGTCGGCAAATGTTTTTACTGGGGCAATCAAATGGTATAATAATCTCATAAAATCAATATCTTCCGTCGCTTTACCAACAATTTCGACGAGGACTTGCAAGGGAATGTAAGCTTACGCCTTAACGGTCCAGGCCAGCCCAGACAATGTATTCGGCGTCTGAGTATTATGACGTTAATATTGAGCAGAGTGTAAAACGGGATTATATACTTGCTACCGATATTACTGCATTAACAAATTATACAGCAGTAGCCAACACCCCAATCC
>ATSW01008412.1:0-16069 GCA_000444245.1 Botryllus schlosseri | reverse complement strand
TCAAAAAAGAGGACAAATCCTCTTAAAAGAGGACGTATGGTAAGCCTAATCACTACGGCCTGGAGCAAAGCAAACATAAAGTAGTGAAAGTACATGGTCACCGGGGGAGATAGCGAAGTGGTGACGATCCCAGGCGGTCCGGGATCTATTCCGCGTTGGGGATTATTCTGGGCTCCTCCTTCCCCGCGTCGCTGCTCTTACTGAGAGAAAAAAGCTCAGAAAAGACCCAATGAAAGAGCGCACTAACAAAGAATGGGAATAGCAAGAAAGGGCAGCGGAAAACAGACTAACATCGAAAAAGGAACTGTGACGCATGTTTGTGTTGAGGCTTTTGCCTTATGTTTGTAACATGGTGATTGCCGATTTATAATCTATAATTAGATTATTAATGATAATTATAGATATGAAGACATGCATGGCGCGATTTCTGATGTGCCACTCTGGATAACGACGGAATCGTGTTCATTGTCCATGTTCAAACATGGGAGACGCGATTAGCCCATAATTCGTATTCGAATATAGCATTATTAACTGTTATGGCAGATTGCGATTCCGTAGAAGGGTAGCATCTGCATAACTGATAACAATATTGTCAGTCTGGTCCTCTAACAACACCTTCCTAACTTTTCATTACACCGAAATTACGATGTAATGAAAAGTTAGGACGAAGGAGTTGAAACAACTTGTAGTGGTCCTGTGATCTACGATTGGCCTAGCCCTATAGATTCATACAAGTTGTAAATAAGATGCATGCGCGCTGACTGAGAAGTAACAGAAAATACAAACGTGACAAGCGATGAAAATGGAGTGGCAGGTATCGTGTCTACACTACAGACGATGTCGATATATGTCAGATTATGGTTCAACATTACTGAGCGCACAGCGTAAATGACATAATCAGTTCCATCTGCAAATGATAGGTGGGTGTTTGATTCCATAGACTACTCCAAGTCGCTGCGACACCTTCCTATCTTTTCATTGTATCGCATTTTGTGGTGTATTGAACTGATAAAAATTGCTAATAAACCAACGATGATGATGACACCAACGGTACAAACACGTCCGGTATGAACTCTCTCATTTGTTGGTTACATGCAATTGTTACCACGAAACAATTTTGTTCGGCATGATAATTTGAATCGATATGATTCACCTCCGTAGCCCGAGTGGAACCGGCCTCCTCCGCGAATGTTACTGTTGACGCTGAGACGGCCAAACAGAGCGAAGCGCCGCTTTGTTCCGCCATTTTGCTTTCGTTCACTGACATCCGATTTCAACTTTCAAGTCAGCGCAAGTCAATTCGATTGAGGCAAGTCTACGTGACTGTGACAGGTCCTCAGTCGTGTTTTTCATCTGACCGACAGATGGGGCTAATTCATTAAAGGCTTCTACTTTACACAGCAAACGTGTAACTGTAACATGCATCCGCCGTAGGTCTTATAACGCATTTTGTAACATGGTAGGCCAGGGCCACCGTGATGCAGCGTTAAAGTGTAAATGATTTGTTCAGGTAACAGCATTAGTGTCGTCAGACGCTTCCTTTCGACTAGTATTGGTGTTTTATTCTCATTAAATAAGATGTGTAACCTACGACTGTGGTTTAATTTGCGTGATTATTAACTACATAATTAATAATTATATTCTAAATATGAGGAGTGTCAAAATCGTGCAAATTGTTTGTGATCTTAATTTCGACAGCGGCAAATGCGAGTGCAAGCGTCTCTATTCAGTCATGGGATTGAAATTTGTCTGAAATTTCTGTATACGCTGTCGATGACCGAATTGACTAATCATCATTCATCATGCCACGGCGTGAATGTGATCCATCAAGGCAACATACATGCTAAAGCTTAAAAGCTGACTGTAGCAGATTTGCATTCATCGGCCATTGCGATATATCGACGTATTTGGTATTTGTGTAGTCAACACGAATTGAAAACAGTAATAAACTTATTCGCATCGCTTATCTCATCTTCATAATTTGTCTGTTCAAGGAGTGTATAACATACATGTTTTAAGTAGACGATGTGTTATCGTAAATTACGTTCCTGACTCAATCGCGTTTCCATCCAATCCTTTGTAAACTCCTATTCTCGCCTAAAGACTCCGAATGACTCCCGCCTGACTAAGAAACAGGACAGCTTTCTTTGATATGACTCCGGAAACCAGTCCAACAACCTGCACAAGGAAGCCGATATCAATAATATGCTTGGCACCAATCCCCGGTAGCTTTGACAAGATGTAATGTGACTTCCGAATCAAATAAGAAGAGATAAATACGAAACGGAGACAGTCTCCCCAGAAATTGTTTAGTCACCGAAAACATGAATGAACGAATATTTTCATTTAATTCGAAGGAATAGAAATAACACAAGCAAGAAACAAAAAAGCCTATCAATGAACGATTTAATGCACGCCAAAAGCATTCAAACGGATTCAAAAGTGAATTGACAATGAAATCAGAATTGCGGACCATGAAATTCACACCGTCAGAACGGCAACACAAAATAAAGCATACTAACAGGAAATTTGTATGTTACAGCGAATATTCTTGCTTGCATAAACTGGGGCACCGGTTAATTGAAAAAACGTTGATCCAAACAATTTCAAGTGAAACAAGTGATCTACACCTCGCAATGACATTAAACATGTCACCATAAAAGAAAGTTTCGGCGCAAGAAAGGTTATCCCTCAAATGCTGACTAATCGAAGAAGTGTATGTTGTGAAATCTTCTTATGAAACTGTTTTGCAGCATGTACTTGACACAACCGGCTTGTCTGTTCCATGAATGAATAATAACTGAACGAATGAATAAAACATCGGCTGCTGATATGAATACTCGGAACGGATCCAGTTGGAGTAAATTATTATCCATCGCCAGGTTCTAAAATAAATGCAGTTGGAGTTGTAGTTCTTCGCTGACGCTGAGGCAGGCAATTTACAATTGACCGCTGTTTCCAGCCTCGTACGTCAAGGATACTACGATGTTTGGATAAACCGTACCTTCCGTCCCCGTCACGATAGAGCTTAGCAATTTCATTAACGGTGTCGAGATAGTTATTTCCGGGCATGGCGATAGGAAACGAGATGTCGAGTGGTATGGAGATAGGTACTGTCGGGAATAGCCAATCCACAATTGCCCGTTGCGCCAACGTCCCATCGTCTGGACCGGTGTTTAACTTTTGTGATTCCATCGCCGAATTGAAAGAGTCGACAACTCCCCCTGAACCGCCCATGTTCAAAGCTACGTCGAGCGCGATACAAAACTCTTTGCCGACAGCCGTGAAAAATTCCTCGTTTTGATAGAAAGTTTTGTAAAATTCACGCTCGTCAAGCCTACACGCGTATACATCCTGTCCGAATTTCAGTTTGTATTCATTTTCGATTTCGGATTTACGGCGGGACACTTCGAAACCGTCCAACGTCACCCCGTTCGGGACGACGCGATCCGCTGAGTCGCACTGGAACCATTCTTGGCGACAATTCGCGAAATCCTGATATAACACCAAGTGAATTGCTCTGCGCGATAAAATCCACGCCTGTTCGCAAAAACGCGGATCTAGATGCAAAGATCGTTCTCCGCAAGCCAATTCTCGCACGTGCTTCAACGAACAGACATACTCGAAGAAGTTTGCAAACTCGGCAAGGCCGTTTTTCTTCCAATTTTCGCTATCCGAAGAGGATATCACGGCCTGGTGCGCGTCGAAACAGTTTGCGAGTTCACGCGCGGCGATCGGCGTGCATTTTTCGAACCTAGCGTCGATTACGTCGACGAGATTTTCGGTCAACGCGCGAATGTCATTGATGGAATCTTCCGGATACCGGTAACTCTCGACCGAAGAAGTACGTGTCCCGCCTTCAACCTTTGAAACCGTCCGCAACCAACCTTCTACCAACGATTGCCCGTGAAATTTGCTATCGTCTTTATCGGTTAGGATCAGCCAGTGTAGGTTAAGTTTGGGCAGGAGTGTGGAATCGGGGCCATTCGATCTATCAAAATTTCTCAGTTCGTCGATTTTCTCGAGCATGATTTGTTTGAGACGCGGCCACACCCGTGCGATATCCCAAATATGATTATTATCAGTCGACTGCAAATTTATCACGATATTTATCATGGGAGCTAAACAATCCAATACTCCGCATAAATCGACGGCGAAATCGCGACAACGGAAGATGCGGGCTTCAAAGCCATAGGTACGCGACTCCATAAGAGTAGCAATCAGCGCAGCGTAATTACTGTAAATATATTGAAATATAGCGAGGGAGCTGGTGCCAAATCTCGAGCTGCCGGTTAATCTCGACTGGAGAATAGCCCTAATGTGTAGCGGAAGTTCCGGCTTGTTGTCGCGATCTTCGTATTCCACGTATTCCCTTCCAGCCGCTCCGAACAGACACAAAAAGTCATCGCATCGATACATAAATTTGCGAAGCATTATAATTCCATTTTCTCCCACGTCCGTAAAGCACTGGTCCATCCATTGCGCCGCATCGCACCGAACGACCAAGTACTTCTCCCAATCCGCGGGCACGCAATCGGCGTGCCCGGTTGAGATCAAGGCCTGCCGAAATCCAGAAGGAACATCTTGTTGGCAATCGGCTTGATGAGACGCGAGTCTGGAAAGCATGTCCCCTTCAAGGTTTAAGTTTAGGGTCAAAGTCTCGATAACTTGCTGAGCGAGGTTAGCCTCAGCTTCACCGGTAACTTCATCGTCAGCGGTCGCATTGTGCAAGGCGCGTGCCGCTATTGGTATGGAGATTTTTCGTCCTTGATACATGGTCAATATCATCACAACATGATTATTTTTCGCTGACACAGTACTGAAATGGGGTGGAATCCCGGTTGAGGGCAATTTCCACGATAGAAGCTCTTTGGTTTTTATACAAGCATATACACAGAGAGTCTTGACAATTTCGTTGAATTGCTTCAGCCCGTGGCCGTAATCTCCAATAGGCGCATGACACGCATATAACGTTCCAAGCAGACTTTCGTAATTTCTTAACGGATTTTCATCTTTAATCGCGGTCAGTGCGCAGAGTATTAGATTTCTGGCTATTTCTATCATGGATTTACTGATAGCTTCATTCCTCTGACGGTGCAGCAGCGCTTTGAAGTGCTGCGGGCCACCACCAACGTATGCTGAACACTCGAGATGATGCGTCATTCTATGTTTTAAAGCGTACCACGACTTATTCCCGCCCTCTATGAATTTCGCAAATTCGTTCTGTGGGTAGTTTATTCCCCATGCAAATCCCCGGTCCTTTTTCACTTTGCAGAACTTGGAATCGTGCACGAAGTGATGGCAGATGGTGCATATAATTGTCCCGCCTTTCGCCGTGTCCCCGTCCCGCTTGACGATAAATCCGGATCCCTTGATTTCAGACAAGCATTTAGCTTTTAACATCGCGGCTATTCGAATGCCGTTTTCCAATCTATGCGATTCGTCAAGGACCTTTTGAGATCTATTATTGCTGCTCCCTGGGCAATCTGTTGTAGTAGTATTATCGATGAAATTTTGGAATGCCGACATCAATTTTTCGTCGTGCGCAGATCTCTTGCTCACGTTTGTAGAGGCCGTATTATCAGTTGCAGTCTCGGTCAATTCGACCGTTCGTAACGTGGTTTGGATCATTCGCTTGGTACTGTTTTTTTTGTTCTTTGCGCGTTCGCAGACGTCAACCTTTCTCTTTGCTCCGCTGGGTTGGCTGGAAGACACCGTCCCGTCTTCGTTAACCTGACGATGACCTGCGATTTTGTCAATATATTACTACATCATAATGAAATCTGGTAGTGATCGGCTTTGAACAGTAGTGAAGGATGTGATACAACACAATATCGGTCAATCCCCAAACTACCACGGAGACGACATAACCATAGGCGCCGACTTTTAGTTTTTTACGAGGTGGCGAAGTCTTGTGACGTCATAATTGTTCCATATCGATGACGTCATCATCGCACTAAAACGCACTTTACTACACGTGCAGCGTTAAACTATAGAGGATGTACAGTCTCTATAGTTAAACCATTCGTGTGACGTTTTAATACCGGCCCTGCACTCATTGATATCAAACCATGCAGCCGAGTTATCAAACGGAATCTTAAAACGGTATGATAATTTGAAAGTGTAACTGCGCTAACAGTCCGTCCGATGGAATGCATCGAACAAAAATCAGAATTTAAGTCACTGAGAATTTGGAGTTGCATCAATGATATTCACGAGCAATGCGCCGTGTGAGTAACGAAAGACACTGCGCACTGACCTAGCATGCTAGCTGCTAGCAAGTTCGCAAGTAACACACCACAACTCTCGAATATGAGGTTTCAAGCAGACAATGATTACAAACGCGAATTGATGATTACAAACGATGATTACAAACGCGAGATCGCAAAGGCAATCAGTAATTGTCTCTTGCGGTTTCTGGCTTCGCGTTTAGAAGCTCGCGCCGCAGCATTGTTTGCAGACAGCGATTTTGGTGGCATTGGCGCATTTCCCGATTTACGTTCGCGAAGTATCATTAAATCGCGCGAGTCGCGAAGAAAATTTTAAAATTAAAATCTTTCAAAAATTCGGGAGTCAATTCGTAAATTCAATTTGAATGTCCACGGCCGCCAACACATACTAACTGAATTACGTGTTGACGGCCGCACAAATTTTCTTCTACGGCCGCAGGTTGGCCACCCCTGGGCTAGAAATAATTTCACTTCCGGGCGCATGCCGCGATCTTATCAATAGATATCCACTCTCTACCAAATGCCCAATAGTTTAAAATTCGTTATTGTTGTTCTCGATACGAGTATCGAGTACGTCCAGCAATCAATTTTATCAGAATATAATAGGTTCCCTGTTCAAACAATTCGAATAAATTCAGAAATTGTGTCACCCAGAACCTCGTGATGCATCAACAAATGACAATGGCATGGCGGCCATGGCCTACCGCACGTTAATAACGAAGGGTACACTGACAAATGACATTGTGCGACAATTTTCGAGTGCGAATGTATCAAGCAGACAACCAGAAATATAGATGATTGCAAACGAGAAAGCGTGTATTCTAATCAGTATCGCCACGAATGGGTTTTGAGTCTGACCCGTATTGAGTAGCTTTCGTCGCGACAATTGTTTTCTCATTATATCGGTGTTCAAGCTGTATTGATGCATTTCCCGATTAATGTCACTGGCAAAGCCTTGTTAGAGAAACGAATATGCACAGAAATGAATTATTATTTGCAGGCACTCACTAACGCACCCTCCAATTTCGCGCTGCGATTACCAATACTATCACGACGCTAGCTAGCTCAAGAATGGTTTTGTAAACGAATATGGGCGTATCTATTTTAGATTTTAGAAAAACAGAACGTCTATTTGGGTGCCTGGTCGGGAGATGAGATCTAGGATGGTGCTTCTCAGTTCTCAACACAAGCTAGGCGCGTAGCCAGTCGGAAAATAGGGGATAGCCGGATAGGGATTTTTTCAAATTTACCAATATCGCATCAATTCAATTCGGGTTAAGTACATGTGTAAATGACGATCATATAATCTCTTCTTATTGACGATTTTAGGCGTATGATAAGCTTGTCAAAAAGTCCGGAAGTGCTGTCAATTAGCGAGTCCCTGATCTCTGGCGAACAATTTAATACGCGCGCGTATTACGCAGCCTCGGCGACAGTTTTCGCAAATCAAAATGTCCGAACCTGATGGCACCGATTTCAGGTGGTTCACACCCTTTTTGGTCTTTTATAACTCAAGCCATGATACACAATACACATCTTCTGATCGTTACGTTCAAGTATTAACGGAAATCAATTACGCACGTTAAAGTCTGTTTGCAGCGATTTGATGTTATTCAGTTTCGTGATGTTGTTCTTTAATCAATATGACATAAAACAATCACTAATCAGCGTAAACTCGACCGCTTGTCTCCAAACCAGCGAGAGATAGGAGTCAAAGCATGCTAGGCCCGAGACGCGACAGTTAAGCCAGCAATGACATCTTTCGCACCAGGACTATTGCAGATGCTATTGTGTAGGCCAGCGATGATATCGTGCACACCAGGACGAAGCCGGCAATGCAGATGCGATTGCGCACTTGCGCAGGCAAGCGATGATATAGTGCAGTGGTTCCCAACGTTTTTAGTCAACCCACGGAAATTTAGTTACAAAAGTGTCAAATTAGGCTGCAAGCCGTAAAGTTGACCTTTTTTTTTAGTCAACCCGCCGATGATTACAGTTTGTATACCCAATTTTCGGTACACGAAATTTGGGGGGCGATGATCGGTGTTGAGCTTGAAAAGGGGGCGATGGGTCGGAAAAGGTTCGGAACCACTGTGAACTGGGCCTATTGCAGATGAGATTGTTCAAATTCAGTTCAAGGCAGTGGAACCAGGCTTGTTCGAGACGCGATAAATCAGGCTGCGACGATAGTCACGCGCACGGGAAGGAATGACTTAATTTCGCGACCATATCAACGGGAGATCATCACAGATTCTTCTCGCTAATTGACAACATGCTTCTCGAAAATCGGCCGCACGGAACACTGATAACACAGTTATTGAATTTCAACTGAATGTTAGCGTTAGAATGGTCATTTCAAAATGACAGGGTTTCGCGTTTCACCCCCAACCCCCCCAAAAACCCCGCGGCTACGCGCTTGGCACACGTGCGTATCGAAATCGAACACATCTCTAACGAGGTCGCATCGATGATTACCAGTTAGTGGTCACAAATCACTTGGGCGCTTGAGCATTTTGTACGAGGTGGCTGCCACCTCGTAAGTCGGCGCCTATGGACATAAATTATGATAATGGATTTCAAATACCAATTACTGAACTTATATCTGTTTTTAAATGGACAAACACATAAGTTGGCTTTCGCAACGTAAAAATCACGAATTTGCGCGTCTCATGGAAGCCAGTTGTCGCCAGCGTTTAATATCACCAATTATCTAGTCGCTTAAAAGAATATGACGACAG
This sequence comes from Botryllus schlosseri, assembly GCA_000444245.1. Taxonomy (NCBI): domain Eukaryota; kingdom Metazoa; phylum Chordata; class Ascidiacea; order Stolidobranchia; family Styelidae; genus Botryllus; species Botryllus schlosseri. The sequence goes on along the minus strand of ATSW01008412.1, from coordinate 7,101 downwards.
AATTTCGACACTATCAAGAAGGCGGATACAGAGTCGAGAAAAGAAGGTTTGAAAGTTTTGCAAAATTGTTGAACACATATATATCGGCTTTCAATTAAATAAAAGGGCAAAAGAAAACAGGAAACAAAGGAACATCAAGATATTCCAAGTTTAACTGTTGCTTTTAGGCTAATCCTCGGGGATCTTGGTTGATTACAAGCAATCAGCCAGCGGAGCGAGAGATACACGTCTGCACTCGGCGACTGACTAGACTAGACTCACAATGATTTATCACCATGCACCATTGTTGCGGTGAAACGTTTATATGAACTCGACTCGTCTCGTATTGTGAATTCGCGATAGAATACATCAATGTAATCAGGTTAAACCTACCTAGAAAAATGGCGAACGCATTTGCAATCAATAAAGAGCCGCAATCAGTGGTTGAAAGAGCTGCGAGTGAGCCGCAGTTTGCCCGTCTCTGTTATATACTTTGTAGTCGCATAAAAGGTACATACTGTATTTCAACTTTCCACGTCATTCACACAGATTTGACGTCATACTGAATGATACTCCAATACTCCAACTCGAAGCCTACTCGCTTCAGAATTGAATGACTCAGCAGGTACCGGTAATAGATTTTGCCGAATACAATACTCGAGACGGCCGCGCGCACAACAAATTACAAACCAGCAGGAGATCTCATGTGCATTTTCCATATAAATGAATATACACATCTCAGCGGGAGATGGCGATCTCCCGCTCTGCAGTGCACTTTTCACTGTCGCTAATTGGCACTTCATCCAACCAGATGACGAGATTCCAGTGCCAGCGCGTTTAGAAATCGACGTCTTTAGTATCGAGATCACGATGTATTAATGTCGCGTCGCTTCTAAATACTTACGTTTAGCCAATCTATCACTAATTTTCTCACATAGGCAGTAGCATATTAACGAATATACCTTGCGGATTATTTCTAAATAGCACAATTCACCAGCCACTTTAGGCAGATACACGCCCAATTGCCCTATGCCCATTGCCCAGGGAGCTATGGGTACAGGGCTACCGGTATGCCGCATAACCAAAATATTTACTAGGTATTTACTCAGCCTGGTCAAGGTCATATATGAGACGCCTTCTTCTAATTTATAACAAGCATATGTGAAGTTATTATGCTGTATCATTCAATATATTGTAGATAGTAGTTTCCGTTATCTACACGAGGTCGCGGAGCGTCGAAAGTTTTCGAATCATTACCATTAGGTTGTCGTAAAGACTGGTCTATATAGGAATTAATGATAACGAGATAGATATGAGAACGGTGCCACGAGAAAGTAGGGAAATATAATAAATTGCTTACCGGATTCCACGGAGACTGATTCGGTGCAATGTAGTCCTAATCCAGGTCCTTCCTCTTTCGCAATCTTGCCGGAGGTTGTATGAATGGTGTTTCCACAAGAACTGCACAAACGTGCTCCTTGGCCAGAACGTATGCAAACATTACAGATTATAGGCGCAGCGTTCGTTGCCATTTTATGAATGGCGATTAATAAGGCTGTTTTACGCTAGCTGATAGTATTTCTGTTAAGATACATATCAATTTCAATCATATGCGCCAAACCTAGGTATGCCGCATTACCACAATTTCGTTAGATATGTATCAGCACAACCTCGCTTGCCAATCGCGCGTCGTAAAATGATCGCTGAACGAACGCTGAACGAAAAACTACCCGTTAAGATGGCTTGGTTTTGTACACGTGATGAGCGAATCGATGCGAGAGAATAGATACGCGAACTTGTAGGTAGAAATAAGCCCACCATCATCTTTTATCCTCTCTCGATTTGACGGGAGAACACACGCTCTCTTTCCCTAAACTACATAAAATTAAGATTAAATGATAACAATTATACGTTTTACCCATCAGCGTAGTAAACCGTGTTCCACTTCCACAATATTCAGTTGGCGATTTTCGAGAAAGTCCTTCTACTAATCGGAGCACGGAATTCGCAATGTGTTATTGTCAGAGGTGGTCAGAGTAGTCAAGAAATCTACTCAAGTAGAAGTAGAACTAGCGACGAAAAAAATCTACTCGATTACGAGTAGACGAACTTCTTCCATAAGCCACGGAACACTGCTTGAAGTAGAAGTAGAATTGTCTGACTTTAAATCTACTCAAGTAAGTAAGTAGTTTTGAAACGGTCTTATTCCGTTCGCATGGACTGTCAGAAGCTGCAAATTGAGCTATGTGGAAGATGCAGAGAGCTTGATTCGTATTGATGCATCCCAGGAGCTATCAATTTTCGACAGAATAAGATTCTTTCGCATCATGGGATGTAAGTTATAGTATTGATATGAAAATGCGACACTAACCCTTTGTTTACTAGAAGACCCCCTTTTAGAGAATATCATGGCATGGCACCCTACCCCATATTATAAGGCCCCAAGTCTAGGCGAAGAGCAATTCGGAGAAGTTGTATCGAATACGGTCTCAACACTTTGCACGATTAGTATATGTTAATAACAAATGCCATTTATCGTAAAATTTTCATTTACTGTAGCTTTATTTTCGGAAAATAGAGGCCTTTGCTTTTATGCTTCAACAGGTATGTTCTGCAGACAAAAGAACTGAAAGTAATTAGAACTCAAAGTATGATAGTTAGAATTGAAAGTGAAATACAAATACCACTACTAAAAAGCGGAAAATATATTTCATGTCTTTTGTCCATAAAGCTTCTAAGGTGATCTGCTAAAACAGGTGTAGCGTTAAAAAAAGCCGGATTTTCCAGATAAGCAGGACACGTCGTAGGCTGCTAGATTACGATATGATGGGTAATTGCTAGATTGCGAAACGGTAGTTTCAAACGTTATGGTGGGCCATATTGACTATGATGAAATATTTGATATGGGCGACAATGCGGTGTGAGCGGAACCAAGCAATCCGGTACCTGAATTATATTCACTGATACTTTCGTGAAAACATATTTGTCACTCCATAACTATTGTGCGCGAAGCGCAACAAACTTTTTTGGCTTTATTTGACTTTTTGAATATTAAATGTTAGTACTCCGTGAAAACAGCCCCGAAATTCCTCAGGCTATCTTTCGTATTGGGGGATTAAACTACTTCTACTTGATAAACTGAAAATAGCGAAAAGTAAGTAAGTAGATCATAAAATATTACGAAGTAAAAGTAGAGAAAATCAGATCTACTTGAGTAAGTACCAGAAGTAGAGGAAAACTACTCGAGTACTTCCAAAAAGTAGAAGTACTTCGTTACTGACCACCTCTGGAAGTCAGCGGGCTGGATTTCTCATTATCGGATCGGTACTCTATCGGGCAATGCAGCCCAAGAGGCCGTTGTAATCAGCACACAATTGTCGCGATGCGAGCAACTATGCGACGTCAGATTGTGTTGGGGTAGCAGACGAATTATTATTGTTATTATTATTATTACTGATTAGATGCGTTGGGCTTCCTCCCATGCAACATCGTTGCATTGCCCATTGGGTCATGGATTCGAGTTCCATTCCAGAATACAGCCCATCCTAATTATAGGTTTCACAGACTCCTCATTGCCCAAGCGGGAGCGGCGTCTTACAAAAGCCTAGAACCACCACCATGAATATCAAACATAACCCACCAACGACAACATTACCACCACTCGACCTGATAACATGCCCTATTTGTCTAATAATAATCTGATCTGGAGACACGCATAATTGGATTAACCCAGAAGTATCACTGGTAGGAGCGCAAGTTATTACCCGCATGGAAATAAGTAGCATGAAGCATATAATTCAATTAACTTGGACCCTGGGGATCATTACATGCTCTTCGTAAGAATAGAAATCTTCGGTTTCCGGGAAACCGCCTAACATTTTTTATGATCGGTATTCCGTGCGATCTTGTTGCGAACATCATGAAAAAAATCTTCTGGGATTCTGACAAATATCTTCGGCAGACCACGAACACTCAATACCATTCGTGTTCGTACGATCGTCATTCTGGAAGACTTATTTCGGCATTATGGCTGCCCGTTATTTCTTAGTAGATAATAATCGCACATCGTACTTTAGAGGATGTCAAGAACGGTAATATTTTGGCTTGAACAAATGGAACGATAAAGAAGTCGTTACGAATTTACAATGAGCAAATATGAAATCGAATATATCTGTTCATTACCAGCAGTGAAGAATAGCACGGAGCCATTAGATCATCGTTAGCAGACCTAACCTTACAGCACAAAGTTTTGGTATCTCTTAAAACGCTCGGTGCAGGAAGCTTTCAGAATTGCAAAGATTTCTTGAAAGTATCCCAGCCAACTCTGAGTAAAGTATTAAGCGCATTTTGGGATTCGATGCTTTCGATAGCTCCCAATTTCATTAACATGCCAAGAAATAACACGGAAGTCGTTGCCGCGAAACGTCGTTTTTATCAAGTAGCGGGTTTTCCTGACGTAATCGGCTGCATCGATGGATCTCATATCCCTATAATTGCTCCACATGATGACGAGTTTGCTTATGTGAATAGAAAAAAGTTTCACCCAATCAACATCCAGGGAATCTGTGATGTAAACCTTATATTTACCGATGTTGTAGCAAAATAGACTGGATCAAACCATGATACTTCAAAATTCAAGAATTTGTGACGATTTCGAACTGGATATATTAAAAATAATAATATTAAACAGGCATGCTGATAAGCATTTACGATTAGAAAGCGCTCTTACTGTTTCAATATATAGTTGCTAGATAGCCGTGACAATGAAAACAATTATGGCATTTCCGATAGCACAGTAATTGCCATGTCATAATGAGCTGCTATATGTGGAAACTTTATGTCTCAAAAGACTTTGATTCGTTTTCAGCTCAAGTCAAGTCGTAAACAAATATTCGTTCAGCAAATTCTGAGCTCATTGTCCAAACTTGTGCTTGTACTTCAATGTTAAGTCCTAGAAATAGCCATTCACAAATTTAGATGGGTATACAAACAATCAACGAAACGAAGTGTTAAGTTTCCCACTTCCAACTCATCACGAACAGAAGTCGCGAGTACGAACAAAACATGTAATGCGTATCCCGTAGATAAATATTCTGTTCGGTTGAGCAAATTCCGAACACAAACGCAATTATGAACGCCATCACGAACGCGATTACGAACACGAATGAGCAATGAGCATGTAATGACCCCAATGTACTGCTGAATAACATCATAAGCAGTTAAGCACGTTCCGATTGTATTGGCATTCGATGAGTCATGGCAAGTATAGTAAATCTTACTCCGGAATATCTCTCTTGAGGTAATTACAACATCAGTGGTTGGTTAATGGTTATTTATGTATTTCGATGTCCTCATTGTAATCTTCCCACTTTCAGTCACAGCAACACTAGGGTTTTGGTTAAATATATGGCAAAATCGACTGAGATACAGTAAATCAGCACTGAAATAACGCTCCAGCGGCTATTTCGGGAGCTGAGCCGAAAAGTTGACCTTTTTTTAGTCAACCAACTGATAATGTGAAAGAAAAACTGTATTTCAGTCAACCGACCATGTTTTCAGGAATTTCCTCCGGTTTTGCAAGTCTGAAAATTTTGAAAAAGTGTCCTCTTTTCAGATTTCGAAAATATGGTGACCCTAAGCAACACACGTTTGAAATGCAGACTCGCGGTGCCTTCATCCAAGACGTATTGTAGTTAGAGCGTGATGAAAGACAGATAAACGCTGCGTACGAAACGACCAGTCAAAGCCAACTCGATATACCAACAAACATATCTGTCAGATTGGAGTAACCAGAATTGATTCGTTCTTAAGTCCAGTAGAATTTCATCCATACATCACCCAGCGGAGCATCTCAGCATTCTCAGTAGGTCTATTTGTGGGTTGCCCGACATATGAGCATGCGACACAATGCAAAACGACAATTGAGCATGCGACGCTACAGCATGGGGACACATTAGCATGGTAACACATGAGCATAGGGACACATGAGCACGGGGACACATGCGCATGGGGACATATGAGCATGTTGAAATATGAGCAAGGGGACACATGGGCATGGGGACAGTTTAGCGTGCGACACTTGAGCATGGTTACACATTAGCATGGGGACTAATGAACATGGTTACATATGGGCATGGTAACACATGAGCATGGGGGCACATAACGATTGGGACACTTCAGCATGTTAACACTTGCGCATGGTGACATATTAGCATGGTGACAAATGAGCACGCGGACACTTGCGCATGCGACACTTGTGCATCAGACAATTGAGCATGCGACACTTGGGCATGCGACACTTGGGCATACGACACTTGGGCATGCGACACTTGGAAATGCCACAATTGAGCATGCGACACTTGAGCGTGCCACATTTTAGCATGTGCCACATTTTAGCATGCGTCACTTGAGCATGTGACACTTGAGCAAGTTAGCTTGTGTTAGTGATGGAATTTGTTGTCACGTGCTGCAAAAAAACACGCTGTTATAAGCACCACAATATGCTTTTATTAATAAATAAAATAACTCGATTTCACGGCTAGCTTCGACTGCGGTTAGTGAAACATGACATCAGTGGAAATTGCAGTCTGTATATTTCAATCCTGCACATCACAAGACTGTGCAGTGTGCATGTGCATGTGCATACCCATTTAGAATGAAGTTTGTTGTCGATGCGGGGACGCCACGATACTGGATATAGCGTTTGTTCTGAAATTAGATTCTAAACCAGTGATTCCTAACCCGGCTAACCTTCTTGCGGCTCTGATAGACCCCTGAATATGCCACTAAAATATTATAAACAGTTGCTGATGTTTGCCAAAGGCCTCTTCTGAAAACGGAGAAAGAGAATTTTTGCAGAATAGCGTCGAAACCATGGATTTATTATACCCGTCAGAAAATGATATATCCTGAGTTCTGATGGTCATAGACCTTTACAGATTGTCTCTGTGAAGAGTAACTTTCGACACAATTTTACTGGCATCAAAGTATCGGCTGATAGATAGTCAAGTATAAATTGCAATATTACCAATATTACTCAGCGTATAATCCCAATCAAACTTGTGCATTAACTGCTGGAATGTATGAAGAGCTATTACATAACGTTATATATAGTATACTGTA